>LOEQ01007464.1:19035-31901 GCA_001685075.1 Bramus lutescens | reverse complement strand
AAAAGGCTAGATATAATGGGCCAGGCAGTGTTTAAATGAATACAATTTATGTGTTGTTATTTTGGGGTACAAGCTAGCCATGCGGGAGCCAGGAAGGACAAAAAGCAGGCCCGCAGCTCCCCAATCACTACAACAAAGCATAGCTTCTGGTTCTGTATGAAGGTAACAAGTTTAGGGAAGGGTGGCTGACAATTTCTTGTGAACTGTTAGGAGAGAGGCCTACAAAAAAAATCATCCAGTGTAACCATCCTGCCAGGAGCAAAGGTATTCTAAAGAAAGACACTGTGTCCCACCCTTTGGCTATTGAAACAATGATCCTCAAGAAACTGGAATTTCCCCAGGGGTCTCAAACTCTGGGGAGGACAAGGCTGAAGCCCAAAGCAGAGGAAGAACCTGCCTCCCAGGGAAAGATTTCACTCAGTTCTGACAACTTGTCAGACCTCATTGCTGGAGAGACTGTGGCTGAGACAATGATGGGTCAGGCAATGATGAGGCAGGCCCATGCCTAGACAGGACTGCTTAGCTATGTACAACCCTTGCCCTCATATCAAGACTCTGAAGATGGAGAAGAAAGCTATTGAATCATTTTGTTCTTCTTCCTAGTGTGGCTACCATCAATTATCTCCTTTCTTTTACTTTTATTATTATTTCTCTACTTACTAATTGGCCGATTGAGGATTGGTGGTTGAGCCTAGCTTGTTAGGACTGCAAGGGTCCAGGCTCTGATCTAACAATTCCATGAACATGAAGACTTTAAAGAAGGAGCTCTTTGATTCTGTGAGTGTCCATGCTTTCCCTGAATGGGAGTCCTTTGAAGACCTTCAGCTCTAACTCACTCCCAAACATCCCCCATATTGAAGTCTGTCTTAGAGTTTCTGTTGCTGTAAAGACACACCTTGTCCACAGCTACTCTTATAAAGGAGAACATTTAATTTGGGACAGCTTACAGCTTCAGCTATTTAGGCCATTATTATCTGTTGGGAAGCAAGGCAGCATGCAAGCAGACATGGTGCTGGAGAGGAAGCTGAGAGCT
Organism: Bramus lutescens; assembly: GCA_001685075.1. Lineage (NCBI taxonomy): Eukaryota > Metazoa > Chordata > Mammalia > Rodentia > Cricetidae > Bramus > Bramus lutescens. The sequence goes on along the minus strand of LOEQ01007464.1, from coordinate 30,868 downwards.
CTACATCTTGATCCACAGGCAACAGGAAGTGAACTGAGTCCCACACTGAGCATAGCTTGAGCATGAAACCTCAAAGCCCATCCCCACAGAGGCCTGCTTACTCCAACAAAGTTGCATCTATTCCAACAAGGCTACACGTCCTGATAGTGTTATGCTCCCTATAGGCCAAGCATTCAAACACGTGAGTCTTTGGGGGCCACACCTATGCAAACCACAACAGGGACTCAGCAGCTTCTTGTTTGCCCTCACAAGTCCAGATGGAGTTACTATATAACAGCTAGAAGCCTTTCAAGGAGATACCATCTTCAGGGCCAGAGCTGCCCAAGTGCTACCCTCACTACACTCACACATGAAGCCCTCTGCCAGCATAGCATCTGCCGTGGTAGACTGGGCTCCCTTGCATCAATCATTAATCAAGAAAATGTCCCCACAGACATTCCCGTAGGCCAATCTGATGGAGACAATTCCTCTGCTGAGGTTCCCTCTTCTCACAAAACCCCAGTTTGAGTCAAGTCTTGTGAATATGTGAGTCTCATTTAGCCTAGGCTTGCCCATAACTCACTGCTTATCCAACGATTCCTTGAACTTTTAATCTTCCTACCTCTCTCTTCCACATGCTAGGATTACAAGGGTGGTGTCACCATAACCACCGGTGAAGGAGGGAAAGAGTAAAAGGTCTTTGCAAGTCCTGAGCCAGCTGCTCCTCAGCTCCCTTCACCTGCCCTTCAGGGGTCCCTGAATCATTGCTCAACACTGATTCACTTACTGAATATATCAATAAAACGATGAGAAAAAGTGAACCTCAAAGGCACAAATGTATCAGCCACCTACTTAGCCAGAACTTCCTAGAGGAAAAGTCCTTCTGATGAGTGCTTTCAGACTTTGCTTACTCCCTATCAATAACCACCTCCTTTTTGCCAATCCCACACATGTCATTTATACATGCCCAGAATCCCTGGATAATGGATATGTTGCAAAAAATACAGAATAAATAAACTAGTTCTTGAATGTCACAAATAAATCCAGCAGAATTAGACATTCCTAAAATTACTTGGTCTTGAAGAGTGAAATGGAGATGATAATGGAATGGTAAATAGGCTTTTCAGTTGAAGAAGTATAAGAGAAGGTGAGAAAACTCATTCAAAAGACAAAAGAAATTCAAGAAAGAGAGCCATGCCTGCATGGAGAACTGACTTTGGTATTTCTGAGGCTTTGCCTTCTCACAGCCTCTTCCCAGAGCTTCCATTCAGCCTATTCCTCTGGGCTCTCTGTTGAGGAGTGAATATGGGTTTTTACAACTGGGGCAGCAACAATGCATTACTATAAACAAAGGTCTACTTGGTTTAGAGACACATGAACTAGAAATGTACACAGACACAGCATGAACTTACATACCAGGCAGATGTAGAAACCATCTCTTGGATCTCATGGCATTCCAGGCATTCCCTAAGTTCATTTATTTATTTCTCTACTCATTCATTTATTCATATTTGCTTTGTTGGATCAAACTCAGGGCATCATGCTTTCTAGGCAAGCACTTTACCAGCCAAGCTACCTTCCCAGTACTATCCAAAATCTTTGCCTATTTATTTTGGGCCCAGGGGTTGAACCTAAGACCCTGTGTTTGCTAAACTCCTAATCTACCTTGAGCCTCATCTTCTTTATTTACATGACATTGCAGTCATCCTCACAGCCCCACTGACTGCTGTAAGTCAGGTATAGAGGTCACCTGTGCTGGACATCTGAGGACAGGAAACCTCAACTGTGGAATGACCTCCATTAGATGGGTCTGGAGGCAAGTTCATGTGGCAGTTTTCATGATTAATGATTACTGTGGAGGCCCATTCCACTATAGGTGGTGACAGTCCTGGGCAGGTGGTCCTGGGCTGTATAGAAAGACAAGTTGAGCAAGTCATGGGAAACGAATCTATAAGCAGTACCTCTCTGTTTCCTGCCCTGATGTCCATTGTAACAGGAGGGCCTGCTCATTGGGGTTTCTGTCTGCCTGGTTCCCACAGCTGTTTAGCCCCAAAGAATCACACAGAAGTCTCCATAAGATTATAAACTGATTGGCCCATTAGCTCAGGCTTTGTATTAGCTCTTYTAYCTTATATTAACCCATTATTCTTATCTATGTTAGCCACATGGCTCAGTATCTTTTTCAGCAGGGTAGGTCACATCCTGCTTCTTNATTAACCCATTATTCTTATCTATGTTAGCCACATGGCTCAGTATCTTTTTCAGCAGGGTAGGTCACATCCTGCTTCTTCGGTGGTCTGGACAAGACTCTGGAAACAGCTTCCTGCTTCCTAGAATACTCCTGTTCTCATCACCCCGCCTCTACTTCCTGTCTGGTTGACCTGCCTATACTTTCTGCCTGGCCAATCAGCATTTATTTAAAACTTGATTGACAGAATGCAGACAATTCTCCCGTACCATTCCATGATAGTGGGCTATGATGGGAACTTGTAAGTCAAACTTTTTCTTTACCCATGTTGGTTTTGGTCAATGCCAGTCAGCCTTGGACATTAATATTTCTGAGCAAAAGTATATGACTTTACTGCAGGAAGACAGCTGTACAGGAACAGCTCATTAAAATGACTTAGACAGATAGGAAGGAGAAACTGAGCTATTCCCTACAGCAAAGCAAGAGTCTAAATGCAGAAAAGGATGAGATCTGCAAAGTTCAGAATTCCACCCACCCACCCATGTCTTCCAGAACTGTCAGCTTACCCAGTGCTCAAGGTGCCTGAAAGATCTCAGTGACAACACAGACTCATTCATTCTGGAAGTGTTCACAGATGTGGGTACTGGGGTTTCAGTGGCAAGCACACAGTGGGAACAATGAATCAGAAACAAATCCAAGGCAGAAATAATACCACTGCCACCTCTACTCTGGTACCGGCCCTGATTCCAGCTCCAGTAGGAATTCTTCCTCATCTAACCAGTGTTTATTGACTCTACAGTGCTTCAGAATTTATACAAAGCATCTTACTTTTATTTAATTAAAATTTCATACTGTAATTAATTTTATTTTGTATGTGTGTCATGGTGTACATATGAAAGACAGAGGAAACTGTGAAGATCAGTTCTGTCTTTCTACCATGTGGGTCCCAGGTCTCAAATATCACTCATTAGTCTTGACAGGGAATGCCTTTACCTGCTGAGCTGTTGCATTTAATTATAAATCATTCTTAAACTAGTACCTGATATAATTTGATTATGAGATGTTCCCTATAGGCTCATTTGTTGAAAGCATGATCCCCAGTTGGTAATACTGTTTTACTTTAAGAGATGGGATCTAGAGGAAGGAAATCAGTGGGGTTGTGCCTTTGAAGACAGTACCAGGTCTCAGTCTCTTTCTCACTTCCTGTTTACCATGAAGTGAACAGTCTTCTCCACATGCCTGTACTGACATTGCATCCTGTAAGGGTTTTTCTGGTGCACAGACAACTTGGTAATCTGGAGCCAAGAAATACCACAAGTCACACCAGGCAACAAACCTCACACAAGAGATTTATTGGGGAGAGACACAGAATGATTGCTGCCTGTGAGCAGGAACAGAGAAAGCAGAGGATTGGGTATAGGGGAGGGCTTTTATAGGCCTTTTGGAGCATGCACAGTCATTAATGATGAGTCATGAGGGTAGGCATTTCCAAGTCGGGAGCTTCAAGTCAACCCAGGTACAGAGTGCTTTTCCGTTGGCCCTGGCCTCAAGCTTGGGGTGAAATCAGGGTCATGGTGTTCTTTCCTTGGCCCTTTCCCCCTATGTTCCTCCATTTTTTGTTTACTACTGATATCTAATCAGGGGTTGGGAAACAGGGTGACATTATCATTAAATTACTTCCTGCTGTATGGAGGCATCAAAGTCCATGGGGCAAGCTTGATCCTCACCACCTAAGTATAGTCAAGAGTCAAAGGCCTCTGGTTTTGTAGCCAGGGCCTGACAATCCTGTAATAACAAGTGAGTAAAGGTCTGGTTAGAAATCATTTGAATTTGTTGTTGAAGAAATCTAAAAAGAAGTTTATAACACAGGGGCATGTAGGATGATGAAAAGGAAAAGTATAGTGGCATTTCAATTATATTTTAATAAATAAAAGCTGAACATCTAGAGCAAAACAGTCCCACTGGTCAGCCTTACATACCAGGTTATGGTAACACACACCTCTAATCCCAGTAGCCATACTAGCTGCCTTAGAAATTGGGTGGTGCAGGCCTTTAATTCCAGTGGTGCATGCCATTAATCCCAGTCCTAGAGAGGAATATTAAATATGCGGAGCAGCTCTCAGTGACAGTCTCATTCTGAGATTCCTGGAGGCAGGATCACCATTTCGGTCTGAAGTCAAGGTGAGAGCCAGTAGCTGACTGGTTTGTTTTCAGATCTTTAGGTTGAACCCCAGTTTCTGACCCTGAGCTTTTAACAATGCTTCAGAAAGAGGGTTAAGAAAGGCATTATTCAATTCCATATCGGACTGTCAAAAATCCACTAGCCGGAGGAATCAAGCTGCTCCTTACATTTTTGGAGATTTGACTAGAGTTGTCAGACCACATCTTTTACTATATCTGATTGGTTGACATAGAAGCAACATTCTTCCTCGAGGAAGAGATGAAGGCCACTCTTCTCCATTGTTAGTAGATCTAATCCTTGCCAGTTTCCTCTAACGGTTTTCAAGTGGTTTACATAGAAAGAAGAATTTTTCTTAAAGCCACACAATAACATACTTGTCTTTCATAAAGCAGATTGAGCACCCCATCAAACTGTAGAACCACTTCAGATAATGAATCGACCTATTGATATATTTGCATCTATTTGGTTTTAACAGGCACCTTTCCTGGTGTGCCAATGGGCACTATAAGTAGCCATTTTGTCCCTATGCCAGGGAGTTTCCTTTTCATGTAACGTTCCAGCCTTTTATTTATAGGATAAGAGGTGATGTGCTCCCTTCTGTGACTACTTCCTGTTGAAATTGAGATGTACTCTCAGGGCACAGGAAGACTGAATGATAATAAAAGACTGGGAGAGATTTCAGGCAATGGAGAATTGATGAGAAGGATCTGGTTTGCTGACCCAGCTAAACATACAGGGAACTATCACACTGGCTGGACTGGTTCACATCAGCTTTCAGCAAGTCCAGGACTCACAGCTGCTTGGGGCAGTTTGTAGTCTGCAGTTGATTTCTGGATAGTGTCTGTCACTCAAGTGGAAATCTGCTGAAACATACAGAGTAGGAGCAGAAGTTAAAGTTTAGGGACTTAGAGGAAAATCAAACATTTGGAACTTTCAAGGCCATAGTCCTGGTAGTTCAGGGAGGCGAGGAGTCCCAGGAGAAGGGGAAACAGAGATCACACTCTCAGGAGTAGGCAAGTGGGGAAACTTAGGCTATATTTATCTGTAGTTTATTTTACTGATGGGGGGTGACTACAAGTCTTATGACTCCCTTGACTCCCTAAAGCTTACATGATTTTTCTTTGTTTACAAGAAGAGATAAAAGTTTTAGATATATTAGCATTATCACTGTTTGAAATCCTCATTGTAGAAAAATCAGCTAATAGCCATAACATAGCAAAATCTTTGGGTTAAAAAGTATAAATATTTCTCCTCTGTCCAGAGAGCCATACATATAGATTTGGATTAAACAGAGAGGTTTTAGCACATGAGAAGCAGCTTTAAGTTTTTATTTAGAAGACAAACAAAGGAAACTTCAAATCTTGAACTTGTGATTGATAATCATAGTCAGTGTTTTATCAGCTTACCAGAACCCCGTGATCAGTATGATAATGTTGAATCTACAAAATAGAGGGAGAAAAAAACCTGAAACATTTTTCATTACCTTAGATTACTTTCTTATATCTTTACAACTTGCATTTACATAACTTAAAACATCAGCTTTCACATCCTCAGGCACTTTGTTTGACCCTCAGAACTTATGTAAGCTTTCACATTTTCCATTTAATCATTTACCAGAGACACACATAGTTATTACTGAAAGTAGTCATTGCAAATCCTTTAAATCCTTATGTTTTGCTCTCTTTTCTCTGTCATAGTCAGTTGACTTGCCTGATATAGGACAAAGATGTTAGAAGAAACTTTTAAAGAAACATGCTTGGGTCTAGGAGAGGGGAGCCATAACCCAACTTCAGAGCCAGCTTTCCAATAAAGTGGAGCAGCAAAGAACAACTTTAATATTATCTACATTCAAAAGATATGAATCCCTGATAAACTGAATCCAGTGACCAGAAAGCTCAGAGATAAATTCTGAGCCCTGACCATCAAAGAAGTCATGGCAATTGGCATTAATGGTGGTGGTGAATGACTGGCAGCAGAGAGAAAGTAAAAACAAAATCAACAAACACAGAACACAGAAAGCTCATATGTTCAAAGCAGACAAGTCAGAAACAAAACAAATGGTGGCCATCATCATTCATTCATTCAAGTGAGCCTAACCCATTTCCAACTGGGCTCTTATGTCTGCCACAAGACTTATAGACACACAAGAAAACACAGACTCATCCTCACAGACAAAACTTTCCAAACAACCAGAACCAAGCAGGTGGATAAAGCATCACTTTTTGTCTTAGAAGGGAGCAAAAGGGTTTTGTAGCTGGGTGATGAGAGGGGGATAATGTTTGCCTATAGAAAGATTTTGGGTGTCCCATACTCAAGGGTAAATGTGGGAGGCCAGCAAGGAAAAGGTATGCAGGATTGTGTGATTTGGAAGAGGAGAATAGCCAGTGAGCCTAGGGCCAAGCAAATGGGAGGAGTGAAGGAAGTAGAAGCTCCCACTTTGGTTAGGAGGTCCCTCCCAGAAAGGGGATAGGGCAAGTGACACTAGGAAGAAGCAGGTAAGAGGGATTTAAAGATACAAGTAAGTGATGGGGTTTGGTAAAGTTGGTAAGGCTACTCCTACAACAGGGAAATGAGAAGGGGAGGTGAGTCCCCAAAACTCAGTCAGGACCAAGTGGTGACCCTAGTGTCCAGTAAGAAGGAGGTGAGCTGCCCTGATATAATGATGACTACCTGGGGCTCCCTGCCAGAGATGGTGATTGTCAGAACGAGGAAGCCCAGGCCCCAGTTACTTAAGGTTAGCTAGTGTGATCTGAGCCTGATGCCCCCATGCCACAAATGACATGGGGGCAATCTGCATCCCAGTGTCCCTTTTGATGGCACGTTGGACATGGTTGAGGTGCTTTACAAGGATACAAGAAGGTCCAGGCTCAGTGACCATCCTGACCACATTTGAAGTAGGGATGGATCCAGATGTTCTCAGGCTTTAGGAGGTGAGGGATTTAGGCAGTGGCTATGGCCAGCTAAGAAGCCTTAGCCAACATCAGGTACTTTTGTTTGGGGATTCTCTCTTCTCTCCCATGGTACACCTTAAAGACCACTACTAAGACTTTTGCCTATTGAGTCAGGGTACCCCTCTCTAGGCATTGGAGTTTGGCCTAATGTCAGGAAAACTCTCGGAAAAAAAGTAACTCATAAGGAGTTGTTGTTATATGGGGTCTCAGGATCCAGATTAGCATATTATAGCTGTAAGACAGCCTAGTAACTGAGATGGGTTTTCACATTTGTGCTGGATAACCTCTTTGATTTAGGGCAGCCTTGTAGAGACTGACCAGGAAGCAAGTTATAAATTGTCTTCTAGCTAAAATGCCCCCTAGGTTATTGGTGTTCCATTAGGAATCTCAGTCAGGGATTGCCTGAGCCCCGGCTGGGTGGGCAGCATTAGCTTGGTGGACTTCTTCTGCATGCACCCTAGCCTGTTCCCAGGTTTGTCTGCACTCCTCAGGGAGAAGGCTGGTGGTGAGAATCATAGAAATGTCACAGAAGGTGAGGTTGTGAGATTGAGTAAGACACTGGAATTCTTTAATAAAGGTAGAGGAATTAGCAATATAGGACCCCAATCTTTTTTCTATTTGAAAGAGCACATTTAGTAAGAAGGGGACATATACTCTGATCAAGTCATCCACCCTGGTGACTTTCTGCAAAAGAAGAACTGTGACTGGGTTAGGCCAGGTGGGGGGAGGCAAAGAGGGTTCTATGGTGGAGCAGGAACAGAACTAAGGGTTATCACAGTCAGTAACTAGAAGCTGGCACCAGAGAGATTTGATTAGGGCAGCCTATCACTGAAGATGGACGAGCAGAGATGAGAAAGGCCAGAGAGGAAAAGTAAAAGGTCAGTAGGGGGAAAGATCGTTAGCTGGATAAAAAATAGTGGCGGAATCTCCTGGTTCAGGGTTTACGGCTAGGAGGAGTGGGGTTGGGGGAGAGGAAGAACAGAGAGAGGGGCTTGGGTCAGAAAGAAGAGAAAACTTGGATATAGGGAATTCCTTTACATTTTCCAGATTGATCACAGTAGTTGTAAAGGTCCTGAATAATATTGGGCTCTAGGGAGCCATTAGGCAGGCATTTGGATTGGTTATCTAGGAAAATTGAGGTCAAATTTAATTACAAAAGCAAATAAATTTTGGGACCTTTCAGATCAGGTGCCAGGTGGAGAGGCTGAAGGTTTTCTAAGAAGCATCCCAAGGGAGAATCATAGGGTGTGAATATCACTGTTTCCATGGATACAGGGAGGGTTGTTACAGCAGCCTGTAGTCAAGGATGTCCCAAGACTTAGTGAGAATCAAAGGAAGACCAAGCCATTTAGTGAGTCATCACTGCACTCCACAGGGGTCAGGGCTAGCCACCTGTGGAGGTAGAGTTTTCGAAGAGGCTTAAAGTCTTGCAGAAGATAATAAAACACCGAGCTCAGGAACAAGGTTTCATTCACAGGAAGGGCAGGGGAATGGAGTCGCATGGAATCATAAAAGCCATGAGAGCATAGGGAAGCAATGGGCATCTCTGGGAGGGGGACAGAGAAGGAAGTGGGAGGAAAAGGTTACAATAGCCCAATTAATCCTTAGGAAGCTGCAGGGTTCATGTTCCAAGGTAGGGGTTGTGGGAAAAGTGAAGAGGACCAGCCATAGCTGTAATGACCATGTCTAAGGTTATCTCCATTGCCAAGGGCACCAGAGGGTTACCAGACAGTCACTTCCTTGGACTCAGGCAAATGTTTACACTGACTGAAGGTGAAACATACCAAATTACTTCTGGTGGATGGGATCCTAAGCGATGTGGAAGGTGAGTCTGTTGTGGGTGGACTGGAGATGGGATAGTGTCCCTGTGTGGCTTAAACCCCAAGAGGGATCACAGGCCTAGGAGGGCCTTACTGTCATGAAACAACGTAAAGTTTTTCTTGTGCAAGGGCATTTTGACAGTTGGGAGCCAAGGAATATGAAAAAGTCACATCATCCAATGAACTGCATAAAAGGTTTATTAGGGAGAGATGCAGAATGGTGGGTGTCTCTGTACAGGAACAGAGACAACAAGGGTTGGGCAGAGAGGATGGCTTTGTTAGGGTTTTATTTGGAGTGAGCTAGTGGGAAAGTACAGCACTGCCAAAAGTCTTGTTTGGCCATTAACACTGAGTTATGGGGGCATGGATCACGTCAGGGGCAGGGCATTCTTAACTTAGCCCCTTTTCCCTACACATCCTATCTCAACATGGGTCCAGAATCAACAGCTCTAAGGACTATGAACTAAAATCTCTCAAACTGTGAGGCAAAATAAGTCAGGCATGTTATCACATCCTCCAGAAAACCACCTAATGTGAAAGCCATTTCTATTCAATCAAAACAATCAGATATCTCCTCAAAAGGGCCAAAGAAATTGGGCTGGAAACTTAGGAAATCGATGTATTTTACCTTGGGATGGTAAATGAAAATGGATGAGGAAGAACAGTTCGAAAGAAAATCAGAGTCATTTATTGATTGTTTGTCATGAATGTAGGAGGGAGTTATGAATAGTCCTAAATGGTATGGGACATATACAAGAAGGCGCTTAATCACATAGTGGGACGGGGTCATGAGCTTAGAGTATATACAAACCAATAGAAACTAAGGGAAACACAAATATCCCTCACATGGCGTAGACCCCGAGCATGGTTTAATTAGTTTGTTTGTTGTTAGACAGGGTTTCACTGTGTAGCCCTTGCTGTCCTGAAACACATTTGTATACCAGGATGGCCTTAAACTCTTGATCCTTCTGCTTCTGCCTTCCAAGTGCAGGGTTAGAGGTATGAGCACCATGCTTACCTTCCAGAGCATATTTGAAAGTAAATATCGTAAAAGTAAATATTCTAAGTACCAATTTCACTCATGACAATGTTTAAATGACATTCTAATGTTAAAAAGAAAATTGGAAAATTGCTTGTGTGCTTTGTCCATGTTCATAAGTCCTAGCTAGTCCTCTGAGCTGTGGTTCTTCAGAGATGAACCTCTGCTGAAAAGTCTTCCTAAGGGTTGCCCACCAGTCCTAAACTTCTTTTGGGCATGGAAGTGATCCACTTATGAATACTTGCTTCCATGCTTTGCTAAACCAGGTATTTTTAAACTGAAATCACTGGGTTTTATAGCCTATGGAAGTGAGAGGTTATTGCAATTCAGGATTTTACTAGTTTTGTATCTTATCAACGTTGCAATGTCTCTAGTGCACAATCCCATTTGCTGTCAGGTGAAGTCCTTACAATCTGAGCAAAGACACCCATTACCAGTGCTGCCCAATTGATCCTGTTATTTAGTTGCTACTCTTAGGAGATCATTGTAGGCTTTGCTCTTCATTGACAACTCAGTCTGCTATGTTCTCTAAGCCCCACAATATGTAGTAATGACTATTTATGAATTTTAGGCTATAATTTTTCAAACCAGACTCTGATATGTATGCAGTACAATCAAGTCTGAGTCATCAAACCCCTATTGCTGAAGCAGATTTATACATATTTTTCCTATAATTTTCACATGGGAGAGCAATCTATTGGCAGTGTGTGCAATACATGGTCTTAATGGGTTAATTATTTAATTACCATCAAGACAAATCTAATACAATTTTTGTATTATTTCATGTTGTCCTAAAATTTTAAAAAGAGGGCTAGAGAGTTGGCTCAGTGGTTAATAGCACTAGCTGCTCCACCAGGGGACCCAGGTCTGCTTCTCAGCAATACCACCATGGCTCACAGCCCATCTGCATCTCTAGTTTCAGGAGATCCATGCCTTCTTCTTACTTCCAAGGGCACCAGGAAGTCATGTGGCATAAATACATTCAGATAAAATTCTAACATACATTATATACGTATGTGTGTGTGTATTTTAAAGCAAGCAAGCTAATATTTTCTTTTTATTGTATATAAGTGAACATTGAAGGTACACTTTTTGTTTTGTTTGTGGCAAGGTTTTCATGGTCACTTTAATGCAGATATGCATGGGGTAAGTAAAAATTAAAGTCAATACAGGACTCAGGAGATGGTTCAGATTAGAGGTTTACCTCACAAATGTGAGGCTCTGCATTTGGATTCTCCCAGAACTCACTCAAAAAGCTTAGCAAGTTAGTACAAACCTGTATTCCAAGATGGAGGATCTTTGGAGGCGGGGAGAGCAAAATATCCATCATACATGACAAAGTGCCAGATGAATCATGTAATATAGAAGACACCTAATGACAGACACCCAAAGTTGTCCTCTGACTGCCCCCCCACATGCCAGGCTCGTGTGCTCTAGGACCTTGCTATGCATCCCACCTCTATAGGAACACATGCACACATACATAAGAATAAATGAGCTCCATGTCCATTGGCTATGACCCTTCAGTCATCAGCACATACTCTGCAATGACAGAGTCTTTAGTTTAGTGATTGGGAGGAGATAAAACCCTGCATCCCTTTTTTTGAGATTGTTTTTCTTTTTTTCTTTTTTTATCATTTATTATTATTATTATTAAAAATTTCCATCTCCTCC
>LOEQ01007464.1:0-18728 GCA_001685075.1 Bramus lutescens | reverse complement strand
GTGGGTCTCTGTCTCTATCTCCATCCATCGCCAGCTGAAGGTTCTATGGTAATACCTGCATCCCTTTTTAAGAGAATCCCTGGGTGCTTCGGCATACTGGGGAGGTTGCCATGATTAATATCATCATTAGTAATCATCTCATGATGCTGGAGATCAAAGCCAAGGTTAACGTTCTATCACTGAGCTACATCCCTAGCATCTTATAATGTTCCTTTTATATGTCAACTTGTCTAGGTCATGATATCCAAAGACTTGGTCAAACATCAGTGTGGAAGGCTACTCTGAAGGTTATTTGCTGTGATTGATGTTTCTACCTGAGTGAAGGAGATACTCAATGTACTGTGGACAGGCCTCATCTAATTCACTTCAAACAAACAAAACCCAACCTCCCTGGATGAAGAGGTGTTTTGCCAGCAGATGGTCTTTGAATACAGCTGCAGCACTGTGTCCTGGTAGGGCTGGAGTCTGCTATCTTCCCCAAAGCATTTGAATTTGCCAGCCTCCACATTTCACGGAGTGAATCCAACAAATCTCTCTCCAGCTCTATCACCTTCCATTTCTCTGTCTCTGTCCCCGTTTCTGCACATACATGCGTCCTATCATCCCCCAAGAGAACCTCAACTAACAGACTATGAAAAGGTTTATAATTAAAAATTAGAAACTTAAAAAACCCATTTAACCCAGTGTTTTCCCTGTTTGCTCAGCTACAAATCTTTTTTCTGTAAAACATATTATCCTGAAGCACAGCTTGGGAAGTGCTCGCCTGCTAACTGGACCATCCATATCCTCTGTAGTTACCATCCATGTCCTCTGAAGGGTGTGTCACTGCTGACCTGACCATCCGTGTCCTCTGTAGTGTGTGTGACTTTGTGGAACTCTGCTTTATTTCAGAAAGAATTGCACAAGCGTTGGAACAAAAGACTGCACACATTATTTTCTTCTGCATAAGGCACAGAAAGATATAACTGCTTGTGTGAGCTCGGTGAGGGAAAAAGTTCACTTCAAGCCCATTACACCACTTAGGAAAAAGCAGCAACCACCTGTGAAATAGACCCATGGCTGTGTTTCTGCAAAATGTTCTTTATGGATGGCTTAGTTTGTTTGGGGTGCTTATAAACCTGGTGGCTTATAAACACAATTTATTTCTCTCAGCTTTGGAAGTTGGGAAGTTCAGTGTCGAGGTGTTGGCAGATTCAGTGTCTGTCAGTAAAGATACATTTCTGAGTTCTTCACTGGTGCCATCTAACTTCTTCCACAGAACAGAACAAAGTAAGGCAGTGCTGTCCCACTCCAGCTTCCCTCTCCCCACCACCCTCTCCACTGGCCTCTTCCTTGGCTCTTGGTTTCAAAGTTCCACCCCATGGAAGGGGGGTGTGGTTGGGCAGAAAAACTTCTATCATGGCAGGAGAAAGCAAAGAAAATGCCCAATCTCCTGGCTTTCTCTTCCCTCCTCTTTTACCCTATCCTGACTCACACCATGGACTGGTTTGCCCTCATTCAGGGGTGCCTTCTCCCTTGGTTAGTCCTTTCAGGAAAACAAAGTGGTTCTTTTTTATAAGGGAATTAATTCTGTGCTCTATGGCTCTCTTCTTATGAACTAGTCACCTCTCCCAAAGATTTGGACAAACCAATTCAGGGCAGACACGACGTTGAGTCCATGGTCTTATATATCAAGAAATAGATCAGATTATGGAACACCATCGCTCACAGCATAATGAGCACGAAACAATGTGGGAATGGCCAGAGCCTAACAAGGGATACCCATGTCTCCTTTCTTTTCTATTTCTCCTTCTCCAGAAGCCATGACTTTGGAAATTCACTTGTGACCAGATCTCCTACCGAAATAGGTGAGCCTACTGTCTTTCTTGGGAAAAAAAATGAGCCAGATGCCATGGGCTACAGTATCATTTATTAAAATAAATGCTTGTACTTCCTACAACACTATAAGTTCTATGGACATACTCAGGTTTAGAATAAAATGTGTCAGAATATAGCCCTGACTTTCTGACTGTTTAAAGGTAGAGAAAGCCAAGGAACCTGAGAAAGCAGGGTGTCAGGCTCTCCAACACTCTCCCATCCCACACAAAGCAGGATCCCCTGACCTTTTTATTCCTGAAGGAGGCAATAAAACCTGTGAACATAAATCTGACTTCTCTTCATTGAGCCGCAAAGACTGCCATCTGACAAGTGTCCTTCCTGTGCCTGAAGGAAAAACATCCATGTACAGGGACTCCAAGAGGTATCTGACAAAGGGCAGTCCCTCCAGTTCACTGCCTTCAGCTCCTCGAATTCATCCGTCCTCAGACACTCTTCTACAGGATTTTTCATGCAATACAATTTTAAGGTGTGTGTGTGAGTGTGTGTGTGTCTGTGATTGTGTGTGTGTGTGTGTGTGAATGCTGAAGCACAGGTTCAGAGACTGCACATGTTGATTGCATGCTCTATGAATGAGCCACATGTTCAACCCACAGTGGCCATTAACGAAGCTTCCTGTGCCGGATAAGAGTTGTATTAGAACACATCCACATCTGTTGTGTTCCTCCCATCAATTTCTCTTTTACAGGAGCTTCAGCCGTGACCCTTGCTGTGAGTGAGGAGTTCACACCTTTTCTCTCTCAGTGCAGAGGGATCATTTCCACCCTGAATAAAGTGGGCCCCATGCACCCCTGGACCCTGGTGTTCAGAGGAAACTCTGGAGAAAAAGGATTGCTTGAATTGTGCTCATGATCTGAATGAGCAATCTTCAGAGACAATAAAAGTGTTTGCCTCTACTCTGATAGCTGTAGAGTTTTAGTCTATTAACCTTAGAAAATGAGTCCTAAGAGCCTATGAAATGCTCCTGAATGTGGATATACATGTATATGCACACATGCGTGCAAACACACATACATGCACACTTATCACACAAACACATACTGCACATATAATATACCACAAACATGCACTCAAATGCACAAGTCACACATCCAGGTAATCACTTATTCTTTCAACTAAAAATGACAGAAACAAAAATCACAAAATAGTGTGAAGCGGGGAGTCAGGTAGGGAAGAGAAGCTGCATCCGATTATAGCTATACTGTTTTCTGGGTCATGTAGAATTGCACAAAAGTCTTCAAACCTAAAAAAAGAAAAGCAGAGGCTCAGCCTTACCCCAGAACTGGTTGTTTCCCTCACCTGGTGATATTCACTCCTCCAGGCCTTGAGTGCTCACACATTCTTCCTTTACAGGGACAGACTAGGATGGCAGGGATCCTGGAGCTGACAGACTCCTCCTCCTTTCCGCCATATGTCATTTGCACTTTTGAAGTCACAGTGGCTGGGATTGCTGGCATAAAACTCTCACAAAACTGAGCCCATTAACATGGCGGGGAAGGCTGGTGAGGCTTCTCTCCTTCCTGAGGATGAAATAGTAGAGGGAGCCTCCACTGCTGTGGTGTAGCTTCCCATACTTCCACAAATAACCCCCCTCACTAAGCCAGGCTTGTGTGGAATTGTTTCTTTGGTCTGTTGTTGCCCTCTCTACCTGGAATTAATAGAAACAGACTCTCTGCCAGTCAACACAGAAAATCTAAACCTGCCAACAACGTCATCAGGAAAGAGGCACCTAGAGGGCTTCCAACGAACCCCTCTGCTCCACCCTGTCTCCATCACTCTACAAAGATAGGATCTTTACCCAGCACATGCATGGGGAGCCAAGTCAAGAAATTCATTTGCATGACCTTCTGCCTTCTTGCTGCTGAGTTCTCTGGCTGACGGCAAAGTTCAAGTCTAAACAGGTGGTACTAGAAAGGGGATGCTGTCCAACTCCCATACTGGAGACCAGGAAAAGTCACACTAGGGGGTTTATAAAAGAAGAAAGGTAAGTTTCACTCTGTCAAAAACCTAGATCTCCTAAAGTAGAGCTTGGTGCTAGGAACAAAACAGCGGCATCAAGTTATCATCACATCTCACTCACTAAACGATGAGGAGGAATTAAAAAACTGACAGACATGAAGCATGTTCATACTGGCATCCGTGCAGATCAGAAAACTCTCTAATTAGGAAGAGGTTGTGTGCTAAAATAAGTTGACTTTCCCTAATGCGATCAGAGACGGGAAGCCAGGATGCTTTCCACTCAGGAGTGCTGTGTGAGCTCTGCCGGCATCAAGAGCACTCATCTGAAGTCACCGTTCCACACCCAGAGCCAACAGGCAAAGCAGGGGCCTCAGCAAGGTGGCTGCCCACCCCTGAGCCTCAGCATGTGCTGTCCTTTCTCAGTAGTGAGGACAGGGTGAAGTCACCAGGAGCCCTGAGGACTCAAGCAGTAGAAGCTGCCTCCAGCTCCTGGTTACAAACCTGTTCTTCAGCTTCTCCGAAGTCACGTGAAAGTCACCTCCCCATACAACCCTCCACTTTGGAGCTGTCTTGCTTCAATAGCCATCTATTAAAATTTTCCAGGATGATAAAAGTCACAGTCATTTTTTTTTCTTTTGTGGGGTAGGGAAGGAGGAAAAATCCAATGCACGAGTCTATTTGAAATCATGTTGAATTTTAATCATAGCAAATGTGTTTTAACATTAGTCATAAAATGAACATTATCACATATACAAAGGACAAGACACCAGTTTGGCATACAAAAATACCATATATTAAAATCAGTTCATTGGAAAAACTCAAGACTGGCTGAGACACCATCTATAACAGAGAGAGCAAGCAGGAATGCTTTTAAGACATTCAGATTAATAAACAGCAGCTTGATATCCCCTTATGAAGTCAGTATTTGGCAACATTTGGACAAGAATTTCTACCTACATTGCCCTGCAGCTCATTCATCTGTAGGGCAATTTGGCCCTTTAAAATAAAAGCTCCCCGAATAAATAGTCTCCATGATTATAAAGGAAACATGTCAGGAATTGAAACTTACAGCCACAGACCAACACTGACCTCACCGTTTGACTGCAGTTATCCAAGACTAGGAAGCCCATGTGTGGAGCTTAAAGAATGGAAGAAAGATGGTGGTTATACATGTATCTTCTGTTGGGAGTTGGAGGCCAACCTGCCAAGCTGAAAACAATGTCCACAACTCTAACCATCAGGCAAGGACACACAATCAATGGTGAAATGCATGGATATAATGAATGGCAGAAACCAAAATAGAAGCATCACATTCTTCAACTTCTGTTTCCACAGTAGTACTCAAGTCGCAGCAGCCTCGTCGAACTAGGAATTTCCACAGCAAAAAGGGTACAGAGCTCACTGGAATGAGCAGCTCTCTGCCCAGCTCACAGCAGGCTCTGGAATTTTCTACAGCCTGATAACTCACGAGCATCGGAGAGGATGACAGGAAGGAAGAGCACTCCTTGGGAACCCCTCAGTCAGGCCCTTTCCCTTTGTAGTCACCTCAGCCTCCTGAGCTGAATTTGGTGCTCCACGATGGAATGGTTGGGCTTGATGATGTCAACCCAGGTAACCGTCTTCAGCTGGCTTCTACCATAGCTGACATAGAGTACCAAGTCTTCTTCTGAAGCCATAATCTCATTACAAATTTCTCTCTCTTTTAAAAACAGTATCTCCTTTTCCAGGCACATCTGCCCATTAGGAGCTTTGCCCTACCGTGTCCTAGTGCGGGGCTCCTTGGCAGCGGGTTGTGTTTGAGCCTATCTAGACAGTCACATGACAGCAGTCTCCGCCTTCTCTCACGGTTCATAGATGCCAATTTGTCCCCTGAAGGACATATTTGTCACATCTGTTTCTTTTTTCTTTCTACTCCACATTTCTTTGCTACCAGCATATCTAACCATTTTCTACCGGATTATCAAAAAGCAAATGTCTAATTAAAGACCACCCAGTCCCGTTAGAAAGCTCCTGTTAGAATAACACAGTGAATAGCTGGCCAGGAAGATTATAGGAGGCTGTCCTGTGGGCTGCAGCCCTCCCCAGTGATCCGGGAAAGACGCAGGCTGTGACTGTGAAGAACAAAGGGAAAGCCCTGCTGTTGGGGCTCTCGGGAGGCCTCAGTGATGTCCTAATAACTGATTGACCCTGAAAACATAATATGAATATTAAAAACCAACACTTTCTTGATTAACATCCAGATAATGAAATCAGCATTTTTCAAGCACCACTACAGGGTGAGAGCCACACATGGGGACACCCCAGGCAGTGAGTACAGAAAAAATCAAAAGACCATGCAGAGCAAGCAAGGAATCATGCAGAGAAACTGAGTCACACTGGAGGAGTTCGGGGATAGTGGTTTGCAATCTTGACACATAACAGGGACCAAAAAAGAAAAAAGACAAGTTTCTACAAGTCAGAATTAAAAGATTAAATGCCTCATCTGCTCAATGCCTCAGTCATAATTGGCTTTCCAATGATGTTGTAGGATTACCCACCTCTGTACATATGGAGCATTCTTAAGACACTCCCCAAGACAGTTGGTTCGACACAGTATATGGAGATCATAGCAGCTGTTTAAAAATTAACATATAAATTCAGTATTCTGTGATCCATGAATGAAAAAATAGTGTTGATAATCTTCTCTATTTTTACCTCCAATTATAGCTAAAGTGTATGTGTGTGTGCGTGCGTGCATGTGTGGGGGGTAGGGTGTAGTAAGTCACTTGTGTCAGAAAAAAAGTGGCTTGAATTTCCCTTACGTTTCAAGAGCTTCAGGTTGAAGAAGAAACAGCAAATATCTCCTTCAAATAAACACCTCGAGTAAATAATACTGTGTCTCATTGTTGCCTGTAGCTTCTGTCTGGGTGAGGATCACCTTGTTTGTTTCACTGAGTGTGGTGGAGATGTCAAGAAGCAACTTCTTCATGAAGGTTCAGGGTGCGAACTGGATACCTGGTGTAGTTATAAAATGCTACCTGGTCCACAGCACCATTCTTCTTGGACAGAGCACTGTAGTTGTGTGGGTATAACCCATAGCGTACAAATAACCTCTGCCCTCCTAATTTCCAACAGACTTAAGAAAATACCATTTGGCCAACATTAGATACAAAAAGATGAGCCCCAAGGGGTTGTCTTCCCTACTACATGCTGCAGCACTAGAAACCCAGCCCAACTCTGCTCCATTGAAGCAAACATACTTGATTTCATACACTGGGAGAGCAATGAAGAGGCAGGCTAAGCAATTTTGACACAACACAGATTTTCAGGTGAAGGCATGGGAACACTTTAAGTCTAATCTAAGCATGAATAAAGGTTAGCCTATCAGCCACAGTCTGGTCTTTATACAGAAGCAAGTATTTCAAGCTCAATTTTCTGCTCCCCTTACTCACTTAAAAGCAATTCTACAGACCAGCTGTAGTAACCTTCCAGTTTCTAAATTCCACTGGGCCATCTTTGCTTTCCTTTTTAACTATGAAAAACGTAAAAGTGCCTTTGTGCAAAGTTTCAAACCTAAATTTAAAAAGAGAGACACTGAAACAATGTCACATCTCAGTCTAAAAATAGTGCCTCCATTTTAACCTGGCATCCAGAAAATTACACCCACATATGGCTACACCAAATACAATGACAAACTGGCTGACTTCAAGGACAATCACAAACACCCTGAACGCTACAAAGCATGCTTGCTCTTGGATTTCCCACCTCACTGATACAGTGATGAAGCCAGGAAAGAGATCAGAAGGGAACAGGGATTTTATAAGACTCTTATTTATTTGATTTTCTGTAACATTGACTCTTTTTGGCCACAAGACCCTAAACACAGTTTCATAGCACAGGTCATGCACAACTTGCAAGTCAAAAATTTTACAGCTACTATCTAGCTATGAACTTTAGGCAGTAGAGTCACATGCAGCTAATGGTCCCAGAAAAGGGGCTTCATAAAGCCCAATTTAAGCTTCACTGCTCATTCCTTGCTCCCAAGTATCTAAATAATAACCCCAAAGGACAATGGGTGAGATTTTATTATCTCGTTCAGCCCCCAGAGCTCATGCACTTCTCTAAACTTGCAAAGGAATTTCATTTGGAAACTGAACACTCTTGGTTTTGCTGCTACTTTGTAAACCTTTGGATGTCATCATGGTCAATGTGGTAGCCACAACCATACAGGAATGTTTAATTTTAAGTTACTTAAAATTAAATACCATTTAAATGCCACTTCTTCAGTCATTGCCACTCACTTGCCCAACAGCCATGGGACTAGTACACAGATCACAGAGCAATTTCCTCTATCCAACAGCACTGACCTAGAAAATTCCTGGAGCTGTAGCAACACACAGCTGCCACTCCAAGAGGCCCACTCTGTGAGTCATGCCAGGGGTGAACTCTAATTATATGGCTAAAGAAGATAGCTTAAATTGAAACTCAGAGACAATTTGCCATTGTCATTACAATTTATGTCCCATGTCATTATACAAAGATTTTCTAAAGACAACATATGAGTTGGCATACTTGACTCTACTTAACGTAGTAAGCATTCTCTTGCTTATGTCAAGATCATTAATAAAGAGGAAATTCATGCTTCTTATAAATTACTATTTACACAACAGTCATTGTCCTTGACATGCGGGGATAGGGTCCTGGCCAATGTTTTACATTTCTAAATATTCAAATCACACAGTTCAGAAGTTTTCTTTCAATATTCATATTCATCCCTAAATCAACCCTCCTTTTCTTCCCAGGAAGGAAGCTACCTAAAGAGAAATTAATCTCTAAACAACCCTTAAAGCACTAACTGACAAAGCAAAGGGTATTCATAGACCCTGTGAAGAATCATAGCCTGACGGAGAAGCTGACGTGCCTAGGGACAGATAGCAGGGCACAGCAGCGCACAGGTCTCATCCTCTAGCTGCAGAATTATAGCCTGCACACTGCACATCTCCACTCCCACCCGGCTCCACCATGAGCTCATCTGCAAGATGAAGTCACTGGAGGCTCCTTTCAGCTGTAACTTCTGTTCTTGCCACTGACATGTGACTCTAATTCCTGGTTGCTTGTGTCACATGGGGTAGATAGGTTTTTAATGATATGGGTAAATTCCAGAAGAAGCTGAGACCTCAAGTATATAGAAATTGTCAGACTTCTCTCTGTCTCTCTCTCTGTCTCTGTCTCTCTCTTCCTCTTTCTCTCTCTTCTCTGACACACACACACACACACACACACACACACACACCTCCTAACAAGCACATATGCAAACTCTAGGCAGACTCCATTTCAACAGTTTTTGATAATGTTTCTTAGATCAAGCACACATACATAAGCCCTGACTTGGCTGTTACTGTCTGGTTGGAGGTCAAAAATCTACCAAGAAGCAACTGATTTTGTTTCACTGAAGCTCTAATGTCTAGCGTGGGCTGTTTTTAAGTAAAGGTTTTCTGGACTTTTTACTATACCGCTTCACTGTGAAAACACAGAACACCATATGCACACACATTATTCTATAAACAGCCTCCTAAACAGCTAGAACCCTATCACACACTATACTAGGGATCAGTCATTTTCTGCTGTAGAAAGGTATGCAGATATCTCTCACAAATTAGTTTAAATATGGTTTGTCTTAAAATTGCAAGGGTTAAAGTTATTTGGAAACATAACATCCTTAATGCAGCATTGCTGTCTATGTGTGTTTTCGCCGTCCAAGAGAAATCAAAGTTAGGTCAGGCATGCATTACAGCAGCCTGGGAGTTTGAGCAACTGACTCTACCCCAACAGTATATTATGTTACATAATAGAAGACAGTATTCAGATAATATGATACCTAAATTATTAATACCAAATAAATCCTAGATTATTTGTTGTATAATGCCCAATAGCTTACACAATAAAATGGGATTTTAACCTAATTTCTAGTTTGAGCCCTCAAATACATTTTTTAAAGGTCTTACAAATGTGAAGGATTTAAAAAACTGGAGCTCATAATTTGATGTTGAACGTTCATGCCAATTGCTAGCTTTGCTTTCTAGCTATTATTCTTTTGGGCTTTCCCCATAGCAACACCAATCACTTTAGTACACATCTGTTGTACTGTTTGAAGACAAAGGCTAGCATGCAAATACGCTGCCTCCATCTTAGAGATGGTTCCTGATTTTGCTTTTTAGAGGCCGCCTGTCACTGCTTACCTTTCCAGTCCTTTTCCCATCCTTCCCACCATTTCAGAGATTCCAATGAACAGCATCGCTTCTTTGACAATACCAACAGCTTCCTAGTTCCAGAAAAGGCATTCCAAGAGGACTGTCGAGTCCACAGCTCTTTATGTATACACACACAGCCAGGGACAGGGACCGACCCTGTCAGTCTAACTAGTCTTTCCCCACGACTTCACATTTCAAGACAGTCGCGCACTCCTGAGAAACCAGTCCGCTTACATAGGGAACACGAGCTTCTCTACGTCATGCCACTCCTGTCAATAGAGATGTTTTGAAACACAAAACAATTTCTTGCTGATTCCAACAAGATAAAATTTCAATTCTAAACAGGTTAACTCTTACAGGAACATATTAAACTATGATCACCAAGGATGGTCTATGAAAATGCCCACCTAGGTGTGTCATTAATTAGCAACACTTGGGGATTTCACACAAAAATCTCCAAACTGGGGGAAATGACGAGTTCTCCTGACAATCCCCACCCATGTTTTCCTGGTAGGATCACACACAGCACAGCAGCCAATGGGTGCTGCAGGGGNNATGTGTGGCAGACTCTTGAAGGAGAAGATCCAGGCACTGGCAAGAAGGCCAGTGTTTCAGAAACGTTGCTTATACTTGCCCACAGTCTTCCCCCAAGGATTCTTCGGAAAAAAAAAAAACTCAAACATCTGAGGTAAATCAATTTGTACACACAAAATACACACACAGATTCACAATATTTACATTTTAAATTCTTATTTTGTGAGATGGCTTGAGAAAAATTGGCAGAAAGGTTTCCTGGGGAATTAGGCATTTTCCCTTCATTCCCAGTCCGCCAGTCGGTCATTGGGCTTCCAGCTCCACAAACACAGAGCAAGCTCAGTCACAAAGGAAGAGAAATGAAGGAACATGGCAATACACAACACACTGGAGACACGTGTTCAAATACTTTCTTCAAACAACCAAAACATCTGTTTTGGATATTTTGATTTGATTTGGGTCCCATTCAAAATTTATCAAAATGTTACGAAGACCAGGCTGCAAGCACACACAAACACTTGCACACCAGCTCTGAGTCTTCACTAGACTTTTTTCTTTTAATATGAATTTGAGGTTTAATTATATTTGCACACACAGCATCTGTTTTAGCCTACCATCTACAGTATTGAGAGAGCTCATCACACCCACAGGTACAGTTTCATGTCTAAGTAGAATAGCCTAACTTGGGGAAATAATTTTGGAAAATCATAAATTACAGTCCATCGAATACACAATTATGAGGAAGCATGCATCTATCTTCACAGCTGTCACCATCTCCAAACAGTTCTCCTGGGATCTCGCTGAGACCTCACCCTCTGCTCTTGTCTGCAGGTGAATCAAGTGGCCAATCAGAGGCCATCGCTTGCACCAAATGGTCAGTGTCACCCCCATCTCATCACAGGGATCCCATCACCAACACCTGCTCACCCCTTAAGTTGGTACCCACAAGAGGCATCCCTGTGACAGGCTTCAACCACAGGATATCACAGTGAAGCGCTTGGAGATGCAAGACATGTTGTGTAGCACAATGCCCAGGAGGAAGACCAAGACACAGGCCACCAAGATGACAGTGCACACGCCAGACCACGTGGAACTCTTCACCATACCCCGCCTGTCAGGCTCCTCCTCCACAGCCTCTTGGGGAGCTCCACCCTGCAGGGGCTGCTGTTCTGCAGGGATGGTCACCACGGTGAGGGTCTTCTGCTGGCTCCCCGGCAGCAGACGGCAACCCATGTCTCCTGGCAAGAGCGTGCGATCCTTAGAGATGGGCAGGGGCAGCATGTAGCACCCATTGCTTGGAAGTTTGATGAAGACTGGGGTGTGCTCAGAAGTGTGCGGTATGGCGATGATGGCCAGGACCTCGGGGTCATCGGGCAGCTGTGATACAGAGAAGCCTGGGGGCAACTTGGTGATGCCACGGCACCAGGGGCACCTTACGTCTTTCTGGCTGGTCCTCATCTGCTGGAGGCACACCGAGCAGCAGGTGTGCTTGCAATCCAACAACTTGGGCCTCCGTCGTGGGCTGTAATAATTAAAACAGATCTGACATTCCAGCAGGGAATCCTGGGAGAGCGTCTCCATTGTGGACCAAGAGCCAAAGGGCAGGGCCAACAAGAGCGTCAAAGAGCTGTTTCTCAAAGGTCACCACTCTGCGCCAGTCTTCTCAAGGAGATCAGCAAGCATCTAGCATTCATGCAGGTGCTAATTTCTGAGGGAGAAAAATAATGCAAATGAAACTAATTAATCCATTAGAAGAAGTTGAAATGTGGATTAGTTAAAACATACTATTGTTCAAAAGTCTTGACTCTGGGTCAAACTTTAAAAAAAATCACCGCTTGGACCGTAGGCTTCCTGCACTGCCTGGTGAGAAATCAGTTGCTTGCTTTTATCTGTCTCCCTTTAAGAATTCACAGTCAGAGAGAGGCAAATTTACAGACCAGGTGCTCTGTGTAACCATAACCCACTTGTTTTATGACCATTCCTTTCTTAATTGTATCTTTACAATTTGTTATTTACATTGTCACATAGAAGTCCCACAAATGTGTGGGACACAACGTGATGTTACAAAGCATGCTCGCATTGTGTAATGGCCAAATCAGGGGAGTTAACATATCCTATTACCTCAATATTTACTGCTGATTTCTATGTTTTTGTTATTATCTGTGATATATATATATAAATGAAAGGCAAATGTCAGGAATTTCCCTTACCTTCTCTCCAAACTATGTGTTGAGGCAGGCTCTCTCAACTGAATACACAGCTTGCCCATCAGCCAGCCTAGCCAGCTTGTTTACCCAAGGGCTCCCTGACTCTTCTGCCTGAGAAAGCCACCACACCTACCAGGCATTCGCCTGGGTGCTAGGGAACCCAAACTCTGGTCCTGAGGCTTGCACAGCTAGTAAATTATCTCCCAGCATCATTTCCTTTTTGCTGGCTTATGTGGAGTCACAAACGAAAGGGCTTCATGGTGACAGCTTCAGGCAGGCAGACAAATGTGCTCCTTTCTCAGAGGTGATTGAAACAGCCCCACAGGCAGGAGCACACAAACCCATCTCTTTATCTCTTCCTCCAAACACCTTTAGTGAGATCATTCTTATCAATTAGCTTTAAAAGAGACCAAAGAACAAGAGGATAAGCCAGCTGCAACAAACGCAAAGCAGCAACTGACAGAAAGAACAGCAGTCAAGGGCCAACTCCACAGAGAAACTACCAGTCAGCTCTCAATTCCATGATGATTCAGGCTCGCTTGATTGAAAGCTTATACTTTGTGAGATTTTCGGCAGTGCAGGGAATGAACCCAGAACTTCACATGTGCTAGGAATGTACTCTACTGTGGAGTTATGCTGCCCAGCTCCTAAAAGCAAATACTCAACTCATTTATCACAAACGTTAGTGAAGAACTAACAGAAGACTATATATTTGAGGGGAAGAGTGCATAGACTGCCCTGGTATCAAGGGGAGACATAGATACTTATTGAAATTCAAATAGGTTTGAGGGTTGCCTCAGCACCTCAGGTTTGCAACAAAGGCACCCCAGGTCTGTTTCCGTTCTAAAGCACCCATATGCTCTCTGCTTCTTTTTATGAGTCACAATTCTGAAAAAAAAAAATGTTTGTCATGAACTTTTATATTTCTAATTTAATTTCCTTTGTGAAATTAAAAACAATCACCCTCTTTGATCTATACATGATTAAAATAAAAATTTTAAATGCTTGAAGAAGCAACACAGTTTAAACACCAACAGTACATTCTGTACCAAAGAGCTGACTCAGAGGGTAAAAGTGCTTGCGCATCTGGCAGCCTCAGATTCCCATACCCGTGAGAAATCTCAGAAGCTGGAACTGGCAGTCACATCTGTAATACCAGCTTCCCAATCTGTAGTGAAATGAGAAGCAGGGGTGCAAATGCCCTGCTCATTGGCCAGCTAGCACAGTAGCAGAAACACAAGAGACCTTGCCTCAAACAAGATGGGAGGAGGGCACCACAGATGTGTAGTACAAATTAAATTAATCACTGATAAAGTTAAATGCTTAAAAGAGAAACATTTTGTGTGTTAAAAGCACCCATTTTAATATTTTATTAAAACTGAAATTGATAACACATCATTTTGAAAGGCCGTTTCAGAGTCAACTATATCTCCAATCACTAATCTGAGTGGTCTGTCATGTACGTGGTAGATAAGTGTCTATTATGTGGCATATAAACATATATGTGTGTGCACATGTATTCATATGTGTTCTCACATACAGTTAGAAGTCACAGGACAACCTCAAGTGTCAATAGTCACTGTCTGCTTTTGTTTTGAGACAGCATCTCTTATTGGCCCAGAACTTCACCAAAAGTGTAGACCTAGCTGGCCAGCAAGCCCTCCTGTTAGAAAGCTCCCAGGGGCCTGCCCTTCATCTCACATTGTTCCACTGCTGAAACTACAAGTGCATTCCACTATGCCCGACTTTTTAGATTAGTCTTTGTAAGAATTAGAGTCTGCCTACAGAGAGCCCCAAATTATAGCTCAGAGTTCTGACTACTTATGCTTTGTTTCACCATGTCAGTAAGACTGGAGGAATTAGGGATGTTAGTGGAAAATCTGAACTATAGAGAAGACTAGGGCATGCAGAGCAGAAGGCTGGACAGGCTGTTTCCTGTTAAGAAAACAGTATGAGTCAAGGAAACACTGCAGCCATGGTCTAGTTATTCTTCCACCTCCCACATCAGTTAGAGGGTTGGGTCTAATACTACAGAGACTTACAGGTGTCTTCTCAGTGAATTCTACAGTGTTTGCTCTTCCTTTATGTTTGGTCTTTGACAAAGACACCTTCAAAAGAAAAGAACAGTAGCTCAGCACTAGGATGCTTCCCAGCATGCCTTGGGCCCTCGATTCGATGCCTAGCATGATCAACAGATAAATGAAGGAAATAAATGAGGAAATAGTACGGTAATATAGTGAAGCTCCATGTTATTCCAAGTATGGCAAAGATGAAATAAGTAAGTCCTTCTCAGAAAGCCAGTGCTCTGGGTCCTCTTCCATAGGACAGGACAGCAGATCCCACAGGGAAGGAAGACAGCACCAGCTATAGACTGAAGGCTGTGGACAATACCAGGCATTTGGTTTTATAGTAGGCAATGGAAAAACACCAAAGTGAGAGTAAGATTGATCCATCTGGGTCAGGTTGGAGGGACACATGAGCTGACTGCCACGTTAAGACAGATAGGAGCCGTGGCCTGGACAACTGCCACATTAGAAAGAGAGAAACCGTGGCCTGGACAACTGCCACATTAGACAGAGAGGAACCATGGTCTGGACAACTGTCACATTAGAAAGAGAGGAACCGTGGCCTGGACAACTGTCACATTAGACAAAGAGGTGCCATGGCCTGGACAACTGTCACATTAGATAGACAATCATTAGATAGTTATAAGATGTTAGTTTGATGGATGGGGAGAAAGGAATTAACTTTAGGGCTAAAGCTAACCTAAGATAAGGCAAATAGCTTCTGGAGGACCAACAGTATCCCTCCCACTACAGTCCTAATTGGTCAATCAGTTTTTACAGACAGGGCTTCTTTGTAGGAGATCTCACTCACATAGAGTAGAGCCTGACAATCACTGCAATGAAGAGGTTGCAAGAGTGAAGATGTCAAAACAAAGCCTTGTTAAGAACCACGGTGTCACCAAGAGAAGTAGAGATGACATGCAGCATGTTTGTTTAGGACATATTCCACTGCAAGTTCTAGAAAGGTATTTAAACTGTACAGGGAAAGTCAATGCCGGACTGAAGGACAGAATGATAATCACAGGAATGTGAACCATGGGTTCAGGAAAGTTATTATGTAGAAATTAGAAAGAGGAAAGTAGTTGCATTGCTGCCATGGAAGATCTCAAATGGAGAAATGAAGAGCCTGAAGAGGTGGCATAGTCTCCCCTTTGCCCTACGCAAGGTTACTTACCTTTCCTATGGCTTACCTGCTAAAGAGAAGCCACACCTAAATGATTATGATGCTCACTGTTGAATAACCTTTCTATAAATCTGTAAAACCCATAACACGGTGAGCTTCAAGTTACATCAGAGCAGGACACTGTCCTCACTGTTTAATCTCCTCATTGACGGATAAAAAAGTGTGTCAATTACTGTGAGGAGGACTTTGCAAAAGTGATGTTTCCTTAAGGAACTACAGGAAGAAGCCCTAGGAGGTCAGGTTGATGGAAGCTCAACTGAAAGAGGGAGACATGTGCCCTCAACAAGGAAGACCCTGGGGTCTTCTAGCCTTCTTGTGACTTGTCTTGCTCTTTTTTCCCTCTCTGTAAAAAACCGTCCAGCACCCTTTGATGATACAGCCTTCACATCTTCTTAAGATGCCTCACCTTGAATAAAACTGACTGCTTTCCTTCCCAGATCTTTGTTTACTGAGCTTGTGAGCAGCTACATGTGGATTCAGCAACACTTCTGCTAATGCTGTACCCAGGATAATTTATGTATTTTTCTTAAAGAAAGCAAACCAAAACTCCCCAATGTGTGCTGACGAATCACACTCCTAGCTACTCTTAGTGTTAACTTCACTGACAGAGATCAAATGGAAGCCTGACTCACTGATCTGAATGTGCACCCAGGGAAGGCTTGAATACATTGAGCTATGGTAGCAGAAAAAATATCACAGAAAAGTATTAAAATGATAGACTCCTGAAGCTTTATGAGAAATCTTTCCTTAACAACTACACTCAAGAAAATACCCTTGCTGTAAATGTAGCTGGAGACAAATGTTTTGTGGCACCAATATCAAAGTTGTCAGTTACCTGCTCTCCATATCCTTTAGATCATGTACTAAGTAATACCAGAGGAACAGTCTGATGAGGGCAAAGCAAGGGAGACTTGGTCTCTCTCACTCTCTCAGATAAAATCCTCTCTGTCTCTTATCACCTCTGACTATGATATCAGGGAAGTCACTTAACTTTTCTTATCCTGTGACCTCATCAGTCAAGCAGAGATGGTTGCATTCTGGCTGAAGGTCAAATGAGTTCACCTCTCTGCTCAGAGCGGAAGAGCAGGGAATTTGTCCAGGGAAAATGCCCAGAGGCACTTCCTGGTTATCAGAGAACTGCCATTTTGAACAGCATGCTCTAGAAAATGCAAGCATTCTTCCTGGTTCTGCTCCAAGGCCTGCAGCACCATCATTTTTCAATAAAGTCAACATGCAATTTGATTTATGAATTTATGCTCAGAGAAATGCTCACTTAATTTATATTAAGTTTCCTTAAAATTAGATTATACTACTCAATTTCCGACTCCATTCAAATAAGTTCCACAGAGGCAGAGTGGGAACACAATTCTTATTTTTATTGCTATATCCCTGTAAGCCTTTTTGACAGTGGCATGTCTAATTTATACCCTGCTTGGATCTGCACTCAGCCAACCTGTATGGCATCACAGCCTGCTTTCTGGACTATAATTAGTTGATGGCGGTGATGAGTTAGGTGGAAAGAGGAGAATCCATGAGGCGGTGGCCTGAAGCTGAGGGTGACACACTTTTCCTCCTTTGTCGTGAACAGAGGAGCATACCAGCATCCAAGACAGGGAGCAGGAGCTCTGCCTGCTCAGCCTGGAGGAGAAGTTCAAAGGTCTTGTCAAGTGTGTTATACAAACATGCACACTGACAATCGCCTTGGGAATCTGTGTTGGGCACTGCCTTGAGAGCAAGACTGGATACTCAAAAAAAAATACTCATTAAATTTTAAAAGGAATGAGTACTTTGGTAGAATGCACAAGAACAAGTATAGGCTAAAATATATTGGACCAATTTTTAAAAATGTCATTGCAATTTATTTCTTCAAAGAATATAAAGTAAAGATCAAAGAGGAAAACAGACCACACAATGAGGAGCACTGGCCAGGCAAGACGTTTCCAGAACATTACAGCTTACAAGACAGACTTCCTTTCAAGCCTGACCTCATAAAACAGTGCCTGGTTACACAGAGAATCTTTTCTACACTATGCAGATTGACTAATAACTTCATTGCATATTAATTACTATAGCTTTAGGAAACTTTGCTATCAGGAATCTGGAACCATTTTATATTATTGGCAGTTTTATAAAATAAGATTTCCTTTTGGGGACTATGTGATCTGTACATCTTTATAAAATACAGGTGTGGTAACATATTCAAATAAATTAAGTGAGAGGTGAAATAGCAAAGGTCTGTAACAGGAAACTTTGACAATTCGGATAGCTTTGTATAAGTCCAGGCACATGAACATGCACATAAGTAGGATGTGATGAACCAAATAACCCAGGTCAGCTGATTCCATTCACAGACACTCCCATCCATTCCTCGGGCACAGGGCTAATCAGGAGGCCTCTGTGGAACTGCAGTGTGATACTAGTTACATCCACCCAATCTACACTTAGCACCATATTTTATAAGTAAGTCATTGGAAATAATTGGTAAGCAATTTCCCAAGTCCATAATTTATCATTACATAGATCACATTTTGTTATCTTATTCAAAGAAAGATACCTTAGAAAGGATGTTTGAAGAAGTAAAGAAAGTCTTGCCTCAATGGGGATTACAAATTGCCCCTGAAAAAGATTCAAAGAGGAGATTCTGTTAATTACCTAGGTTACAGAATAAGCTTAC
>LOEQ01007463.1:29478-53863 GCA_001685075.1 Bramus lutescens | reverse complement strand
ATGGGCCAGGCAGTGTTTAAATGAATACAATTTGTGTGTTGTTATTTCGGGGTATAAGCTAGACATGCAGGAGCTTGGCCGGATGAAAAACAGGGCCGCTCTCCTTTCACTACAAATTATAAACTTTTTGTCCTATTAGCTCAAGCTTATTATTAACTAGCTTTTACAACTTAAATTAACCCATAGTTCTTGTCTCTGTTCAGCCACATGGCTTGCTACCTTTTCTCAGTGAGGCATTTTCATCTTGTTTCCTCTGTGTCTGGTTATTTACTTTGTCTCCCTGCCTTTCCTCTTTGCAGAATTTTTAGTCTGGTCACCTCACTTATACTTCCTGCCTGGCTACTGGGCAACCAGGATTTTATGAAACTAATATGAGTGACTAATCTTTACATTGTACAAGAACATTGTCCTTCAACAAGCATGGAGGTTTGAATAGGAATATGAGGACTCATATCTTCCAATCTTCAAAAATCAAGCACTAACTAGAGAAATAACACAGAAAATGGCATGTAATTTTGATCATCACTGACATATTATCTTTGGAAGGCCAAATGTCGCAAACATATTTGTTTTAGTTGCTTTTTTTTTAGCAAGATATAACAAAAACAAGGCAACTTATATAAGAAGTATTTGATTGGCACTTACAACTCCAGAGGATCAGAGTCAATGGCTATGATAATGGGGAGTATGACATTAGGCTGTCATGCATGGCACTGGAACAATAGCTGAGAACTTAAAACTTGAGGCAACAACCATGAGAGAGGGAGAGAGCTAACTGGGAATAATGTTAACTTTGGAAGCACAAATCCCATCTTCAGTGGCACACTTCCGCCAACAATGCCTCACCTACCAATCCTTCCAAATGTTCCCACCAATTAAGAGCTAAACATTCTCATTCAGAACACCACACTAAGTAAATAGCACCACCAACTGGAGACGGTTTTCAAATGCACAAGACTATAGGAGAATTCTAATGTAAACCACAACACTCTTTATCACTGTGTTCTTTTGTCCACAGAAATCCCCTCTATGCTAATATCAAAACTATTTAGTTGTGATCCTTAATTCCATCTTTTAACCCCTCTATTTTTTCTTTTAATGGGACTCTTTTCAGATTCTCAGCCTTTACCTATATTTGTTCTCTTATATGAAAACATAGTAATTAAAAAGTAAACTTTACATAAAATAAAGAATGTATTGTAATTGTCTGTGACTATGTTGTATCATTTATAATGTTTTCCCATTCTATTCATTTTCTTTTCCAAATTTTGTAGTTGTTTATTAATAATTGAATATAATTTTATTCTGTATATGCACCACATTTTCTTTGACAAATTCTGTTATGAAGGACATCTACTCTCAGTCTGATTCTTCTTTCTTGACATTGTTTAAAGAGCAGTGATATAAATTGATAAGTAAATTTGTCTGCAGTAGTCTTTAAAGTCTTTGGGATTTACATATATCCAGGAGAGACAGTACTTTTCTTTTTCACCATATGCCTCCTGCCCTGCTGACACTTGGACCGATTTCTTCCAGCAAATGTACCTAATAGTTTCTTCAGTGTTTCCTTATACCTCTTGGTTGACTGAACTTTAATTGACTAACTGATCTTACAGCTATGGAATTATACACCCAGCTGCTAGTTTGGCCACATTACTGCTATTCGTATATCAGATACTCATCTTGGGTTCAGGTCACCCTGACCCAGTAGGCTCCTAGGAAAAGCAGCCACCAGTAACTCTACATTCTCACTCCTGATGAAATAAAAGCCTTTTGAGAAAGTGAACCCAAAAATTTGTGCATGATCTAAGTTTTGGGGAAAGGGGCTGTCATGAAATAATCCTTTGTCCTCCATAAAGTATTTCAGGCTTCAGAAGTGTTTTGACCTGTGGACCATCCCCTTCATTGCTACAGCTACCTCTTGTCTTCAGAATAAATCCAAGAAGGGTAAGTGAATACTTGTCTATTTGGTGCAACACTCCTGCTGTCTTCTCCCTCACTGTTGCCTCTTCATATTGTTCTTTGTTAAAACACAGCCTCCTTAAGTGAGACAAACAGAGCTCATGTCACTTTTATGATCTCCCCAACTCCATTCCCTTCGCTAAAGATAATTTTGCTTTCCTTGAGAAAATTTGAAGCTGGAGTAAATATTACTAAATATCTGATGTTGATAGAAGAGTTTATTAGGATTAGTAACATAGCATTTCATGTATTCACATGATGATCTCTTAAAAGTAAAGCCAAGAAAATCAGGAAGATAGCAGAAGGAAGATGTCAGAGGGTTTGGATACAAAACAGGACCTTATCTTTTTCTGACTTTATAGCTGTGGGTTGCTAGCCAAGGAATGCTGGTGGCCACCTCTTATCTGTCAAAGATCTACAGCCAACAAAGGGAAAAGAAACAGGGATGTTATCCATACAAGTGCCTGGACTGACTTCTCTATCTAATGAATTATTTTAGTAGTAGATACATTCTCAGGCTAATGCAGGTCCTGGAGTCCAGTCTCTAACTTGACTGTAGCCTTGTGAGTTACTGAACAAAATACTTCATTAAATGATAGGACTAAAGTCTTAAGAAGGCATCTATTTCTCTTACATTTGTCTCAAACATTTTGTTAATATGTGAAATAAACACATAAAATTAAGTTGAAAAATTAAATGCTAGTAATTGGTAAGCATATTTATTTACAATACAAATAATGAAATCATTATAATATTCTAGGTATATTCTTTATATGGTAAGGATTATGTTTTTATGGTTATGGTTTTGGAAAATACTTTTACAGATATGAAAAAAATCCGGTGTTCTAAATGTTGACAGTACAATGTATTGAAGGTAAATTGTTATCTACACATTGCTACCTGCGGTGTTTTCTTCAGTTGTGGCTAAACAAATTCATGACATTCCTCTGGGACTAATTTTCTGAAGTAAGAAATTATGCAGAGAGAGTATTTAAAGCATTACATTTTGATGTGGGATTCTCATCTGTATGCTGTGAATGTTTTATTACTATTGGTTAATAAAGAAGCTGTTTCGGTCAATGGTATAGCCGAGGAAAACCAGACAAAAAAATCTGAACACAGATGTATAAAGAGAGTAGGCAAACTTGGGAAGACACAATGTAGCTTCCAAAGGATACAGATGCTAGAACTTTACCTGGTAAGCTGCAGCCTCACAGAGTAACAGCAATAGGTTAATTTAAGATGTAAGAGCTAGCTTAGAGTACGTTTAAGCTATTGGTCAAGCAGTGTTGTAATTAATACAGCTTCTTATGAATATTCAGGTCAGGGAAACAAATACACAGTCTCTACTTACAACACTTTTCAATTACAAATTGCCTCAAAGAAAAAGTTCAAGACGTATTTTCTTTGTTTCCAATCAGTATGGTAAACATCAATTAGCCTTATTTTTCTTCAATTTTTAAACCATTTTCCTTCTCTCATTTTTTTCTCTCTTTTTCTCCCGCTACCTATCTCCTCCACTTAGAATCTCACTTTACAGTACAGGCTTAACTGTAATGTTTCCTTAAAACTCAGTGATCTTCCTTCCTTTCCCATAAGAATGTTGAGTAACTGGTATGTACCACCAAACCTGAATCTGTGGATATTTTGCTTTGTCATTGACATCTGATACAGCCACAACCTCTTCTCCTCCCTCCTTCTCTCTCTCTCTTTCTCTTTTCTTCTTCTCTACCTCTCTGTTGCTCTCTCTTTCATCTATATCTACTATCTTTGTATTTCTGTAGCTTTTAATTATGATATAGCTTTATTAGCTATACTATTATTTTATTTATTGTGATAATTTGAATAGTTTATTGAGTCATTGTGACTAAAAGAAAACCCTTCAATAATTTGTACAAAATCAGTTTTGATAAACTTAAAATAGCAAAAATAAAAGATATTTGGTTCTAGTTACAAATTTTTGAATAAACAATTTGAGAAAAATGAGTAAAACTTGATTAAGAGAAAATAAAGTAGATAATTTTTAAAATTTCAGATAACTTTGAGTTATTTTCATAATATCCTACATACACCTGTGCCTAGAATTGAAAATGCATAATACACCCATATAAAATTATCAGCAATCTAATTAATTATATAATAATAACATTTATGGAATATATAAGGACTTTTAAAAGTATTTTCTGGATATAGTATGAAGTCTATTCTTGTGCTATGAATTAAGGCAACAATGATCAATTTATCATTCAATGTAATTTATATGCTGATAACAAAGTAGTAAATGTGAAGTGGTTCTGAGCTCCCTGAAACCATACTTAAATGCATATGTATATTTAAAAGTCTTAATACTGTTTACTAAGGCTATTGTATTAACATAGGTATTTTTATGAAAAGGATTATCCTCACATAATGAGAAACTTCTAAGTTCCTCCTTGAAGGAGAACTGATCAAGTACTCTGCTTTCATTTTTATCCTGGAACCTCCTCTCTGAATCCAATTTTAGAGTGCATAGCATCCTGCATGATCCTGCTTGGCTTCCTCAGCAAAGCCCTCTCTGAATACACAAGGCCACAGTGGCATGACAAAACAATAGACAATATTTTTAGTTCTTATTGTATCCTTGCTAGCACTGGGATCTTTGAGAGGAGAGACAATTTTATTATCTGAAGAAAAGCATGCAAGTATCAAGTTATGGAACATTTAGTTGGAACAACAGAGATAAGTAAATAATTTGTCAAATTTTCAGGGAAAATAATTTTACTTGAATCTTTAAAATATTATGGTTCCATTTTCTGGAAAAGAGACACTGACGCTCACACCCAGGAAATTGATAGAAACAAATTTGCCTTCCATTGTTTCTGACAGTGATCACAGAAGAAACCTTTGAGAATCACTGACAGAGTAATTAGCCATAGTGCTGGCCTATAATGTGTGTCCAGTCACAATTACTGTAAAGGCTATCCTCATTCACACAACATGACAGAAGTGGAATAATGTGTGTCTTTTCAATTGAAATCTGATTTTTCACATCGGTTCCCAATAGCACAAAGCACACCCGCTGGCATGCTTTGAATGTCTGGTATATGTCTATGATTGATTTCTCCCAAGTACGTCCAAAAAAGTGTGTATATATCTTTTCAGATATGCTGATTACAAAGAGATATTACAAATGCTTGAAGCACAATATTTCCTCTTTCTTCCACACCCAAACCAAAATAGTCTGGATTTTCCTTGCTTTGAATTAACATCCAAAATGACATCATTCTGTAAAAAATTGGGAGGGAATTCTGACAAAACTTCAACTGTGTTCACATCCCTACCTGAGCCTGCAACAAAGAGCTTAAGAAAGCTTACTTTTGCCTGGCAGCTTCCCTGTGATGGAACAGGAAGTTTGCTATAGGAAGTCAAAACTTCTTCCTCACAGGCATGATTATTCATCAGCTTAAAACACTTTCGAGGCTGGAGAGAATTAGAGGTATTAATAATAGTACAGATTGTGCTTGATGGGATTTAATAGGGTGTCAGTGTATTTTAAACATGGATAAAGAAGGCTGCATTAAAATATAGAATTCAGTGATAGAGGAGAATGTTTTTTCATGGTAGATGTTTGTGTATCTTACAAAAATAATGTATCAATGAAGCTGATGAGCATTTCACTCTAGATAAGATAACAGCAAACAACAAAGAAAACCACAGTGAATGAGACATTTTTTGTTATGTGGCTCTTCTGAATAGTTGGTTTTGAATCTGCCTGCATGAAATGATGGGTATCTTGAATGGAGACTCTAGTTCACAGGCTTAATGACACATCTTTCTTGATTTGTATACTGCTATGGTTTTGGTCTCTATGTTCCCAAACATGGAATCATTCCTCAAATACATTATGTAGCTCTAGAAGACAACCCATTGGGGGAAAAATAGTAGCTCAGCTTTATCTTCCCAAGGATTCTCCAATACAACAAGGTATTTATAGTGGTTTGGTTACTGTC
Source organism: Bramus lutescens (assembly GCA_001685075.1). Classification (NCBI taxonomy): domain Eukaryota; kingdom Metazoa; phylum Chordata; class Mammalia; order Rodentia; family Cricetidae; genus Bramus; species Bramus lutescens. Next base: position 47,912 of record LOEQ01007463.1, on the reverse strand, counting down.
CAAAACATGCCAGGAAAACGCTATTATTTAAAATACCACATACTTGAGGTATCTCAAACTGAGAAGTCAAGATGGTACTGGCATAGGAAGCTTCATTCCTATTGGCTTTCATAGAGTCTGTAGGTTCTGTGCATACCACTTGAAAGACAGGAGTATCATCAATCTCATCCAGGTCTAAATGTTTTCAGCTACAATATCAGTCTGTCAAGATATATCCACTGATACAACAGTGAAACGAACATCATGAAAATGTCCAACCACTTTCTTATTGGATTTAAATACCAGTCCATATACTGTACTATTATCATAAATATATTGGTAAAGGAATCATAGAGATTAGGAGAAAATATGCTTTTATTGTTCTGCTAAATAAACATAATATTATACTGATACTAAATGAATAATCAATATAATCACAGATCAGTATACTCACAGTATACAGTTGAACATTTTTCAACTCTCATCAGATTAGCTTCTGCTTACATTAGATAATACTCAGCATAGAGACCCACACTGACAAAAGTGAAGACTATCCAGAGGATAGTCCGTAGAAGACTGAAGACTCTCCAGCCCTAAGTGGAAATACAAACCGCACTCACTCCTCCAAAGACTCAGGGATCATTTCAGGAGATGCAAAAAGAATGTAAGATCTTTAGGCAGTGGAGAACTATGAGGAAATGTGTCTTCTAGACACATCAAGACAGCACATATGAACTTACAACAGTTGTGACACCAAGTACAAGACCTATGGAAGCCTAAACCAGATAAAACACTGTAGTGACATTTTCATTGCAAACTGCTCTGCTTCTCTCATCTTCAGTTTTATCCCCTATTTGTGTCTCTGGGTTTTTATTAGTTGCAGTACACAACCCCAACATGAAAAAACAAGAAGTTGGAAATAAAGTTCCACCTCATGTTTAGGACATATTGACAACTCTTGGCTGCTGGGAGAAGAAAGATCAGTGTTTTCTATAAGTATAGCCTCTAAGAGCTCTACCATACTCTAGTGGAAGGCAAACATTCAAGAATATTTGGGCAGTTCACATTGGATTTGATCCAGGAGAGGGCACAGAACTGAATGGAAAGGAGAGGAACAGATCTGAACCAAGTTGAGCGTAGAAAGTATATATGATCAAATGACATAGTGTGACATTGTCAAAAATACTAACACAAAAACAAGAATGAGCAAACAAAAACCTGTGTGACAGGGAGATTGCCATACGAATGCCATCTTCTAACTCAGCAGCATCCATTGCTCTTTCTTCTTTGAGAAGCTTTGGAATTTAAAAGTTAATCTTTAGTATAACTGATACTTAGAGAAGAGAAAATAAGTGTAAAGTTTGAAAATCAATTCTTTAATACTAAGTACATTGACTTTCCCCTTACAAAAATTTTTCTTAACATCTTTAGCCATGTGGATAGTAAGAGAGCACAGTGTTACATAAGTATCTTGCTATACACTTTTCCTCACCTTTTCTGATGAACATAAAGCTCATCTTTCTCTTATTGTTCTCAATCTACCTATCTCTCTATTTTTCTATCTCTCTGTCTATCTATCTATCTATCTATCTATCTATCTATCATCTATCTATCTAGATATATCACTATTATATAGAAATATACATACTATATATATATATATACATACACACATATATAAGTTTGGGGGTAAACTATATGCAAAATAAAATATTATTTATAAAGCATTTAAAAAATGTATTTATACAATAAAATGCTATTTTATCTTACAAAGTATAAACTCCACAACCATCTTTCCTTTTTTTGTGGAACAAGTGAGTTTTATTTGGGTTACTTAAAAGAATATATGAGGGACAGAAAATTACTCAAAGACAGTTGCACCACCAAAGCCCACTCCAGCAAGAGTGACAGTTCACAAAATCTAGAAACCTCGCATCCACTGCATAGCCTGCAAACAATTCAACAGGTTGGAGAGTGATTATACATCCCAAAAGCTACGGACACCTTAAATACTCAACTCTTGAAAACCCATTACAGATTATTTCATCCATGAATATTCATTAGTATATCCCTTCCTCCATTTCATAATTGACATAATATATAATGTTATCATCTAAAACAACAAAGTTTTAGGTTTTCCTTGTCCCTACCCCCAGAAATATGGGGAAAATAGACTCTTAACTGTATTATTTGACTACATACCAAAACTACTAGGTTTTTATGGTTAAAAGAGCCACCGTAGTTTCCAGGGTCAATAGAGTATTCAATAGACTTCTGTTCATTGTTGTGGGGGTGACAATGGATATTAACACCATTGAAGAAAGGCCATAACGCATGTTTATTAAGACCAGGTAGCTGTCACCAGGTGAGAATCGGTGCTTTGTTAAGTGTACACAGGTGAGCATGAGATAATACTGCATAGAAGTTTCCTCAAGATTGGAACATTGGAACATTCTATCTGGCAAAGAAAAAAAAAAAAAACAAAAAACAAAACAAAAAAAAACCCTCAGCAAACCATGGGATAAACAACTCAAAACAGCTTCAAGAGCTCCCTGAAATTCGCCAGATTCACTAGGTCACTTATTCCTTTGAGTAAATAATAAAGACTGCTGAGATTCACTCTCAGACAAGCCAAGCTGTAATAAGACTCTGAGGCCAGACCGTCTGCAGGGAATTCTAATGGAAAGCACAACCGTCTTTCATAGCCATGTTTTTTAAATTTTTATTTTGACATTACCTGAACCATGAAAATAAACAGGCTATATTTTTCTCAATCACCTACATTAATACTGAGGACTATTTTATATATTAAAATAATCTGTTGCTTCTCATGAAATTTTAGGACTAAAATTTGATAGCATTTTAATTTTGTCATTATACCGTGACTCCCAAATATTCATTGAATATCTCTATGTGGATGTCATATGAATAATTGAATGTAGATATTTTTTTCTCTTCTGCCTTTTGCTTTAATTACTAGGGTTTGTGGGCTACCCTTGTCCACTGAGAATGTTATCATTACTCAGTACATCAGGATATCTTGGGATCTTCTTTTCCTCTATCATTTCTTACCACATCCTACAGTTACCATTTGACTAAATGTCGAGTGTATATGTGCACACCAGCCAAGTCAGTCAAGGATTACCCAGAATGCAAGTATATTCACACAAACATATTCTTATTACTTGCTTAAACAAGAGATTCCATGCGTTTGGCATTTATGCTATATCTGTATAGAAATGTTAGTATGTGTTTAATAATGGTTGGAGGTTTTGTTGAGCAATTCAGAGAATTATCAAGGAAGTAGCAGTGTGCTCTGATATGAATACTGTCCAGAAACAAAAAAAAAACTGGCAAGGTGTCTTATTTATTTAATAAGTGGGAAGTACAAACCAATACGTGATGAAAAATAGATTCAGCTTAAAATAATAAGATTTTTTTGTTTTTAAATCTGGACCTTGTAGTATAGTGTTTTTCATTTGTCCTCAAGTATGCTTGGGGGATTGTCTTAGCTTTATCTCATTTCATCGGAAACACAAGTGTTGTATGTTGATCTAAGCTTACTCTTTAGCTTCAAGTGGTGCTAATCAGCAATTTAATTTTGTCTTTTCTTCTCAGACACTTTATCCATCCCAATATACATCACTCTCTAAAGCTGTTGAGATTTTATATTTTTGTTCTCTTAGCTGTACCTACTCTATATAATATCAGTTATAGCACTTCTGATAAATATCATTGATTGAGCCTCTTCTGATGTGTCCTAAAAAAATGAATAACATTATACAGGCTGAGAAGGATATATTTAGGAATATATAGGTATACACACATATTTATGAAAATACATTGAAAAAAGAGGCCATTAATTTGAAAGAGAGCAAAGGAGTGTGGCTAGATGATTGGAGGGCTAGAGGGAGGAATGAGTAGAGGGAAATAATACATATATATATAATGAAAATGGGAAAAATAAAAATAGAAACAATGACAAATATGTGTTATTTTCTATTAATTTTGTTTATTAGCATTTTGTTTTATTTTTAAACAATCGCTTTTTATTTTACATACCAATCCCAGTTCCCTCTCTCTCCCCTCCTCCCACTTCCACCACATTTTCCCTAACCCTCTCATCCATTCCTCAGAGAAAGTTGAGGCCTCCATGAGGAGTCACCAAAGTTTGACACATCATTTGAAACAAGGCCAAGGGCCCTAATTTTTAAAAGTTTTCTAAATTGGATAAGATTTTGATCATTGAATTTGCACCATTTCTTGATTTTGTGCAGTGTTTGTTAATTATCATGGGTAAACAGAAATAAGTCAGGGAGACTATATGCTTTGATTTTGCAAGAGCAAGAGAAACATGTATTCTAAATCCATGTTTATGAATTCATTATTAAATGATTAAAGGGTTGAGGAATCAATTTACATTAATGATTTAAAGAGCTTTAGAATGTTTTAAATAGTTCAATTCATGGCAGTAATGAAAGTTTCTGAAGCAAAATTCTCACTCACATTATCAACAATTTTTATTTGTCATCTTATTAACATTGTCTGTATGTCAATTGTGATAATTTGGGTTTTTGTAACAGTATTAGGAAGATTAATTAAGGATTGAATCTAACTTGGTGGTTATATATGATTAAGAAACATTATTATGAGCATCAAGATTGTAATATTGTGTATTACACAATGTTGGAATATTTAGTACAAATTTTCCCTCTGACAAGAGAGGAAAAAAATGTGGGTTAAAATGAAAGAACTGGGTTGTAACTGTTATTCTGCTGCCCCACCTAGTTAAGATTGCAATACCCAACAATTTTTCTGAACACAGTTGGTTCCTCATTATGGAACTGTGCTTACAAGGATCTGTATTTTCTGTGACTTTCTGCGTCTGTAATCAGTGAACTGTGAGATGTAAGATTCTTTACTTCTCTGAAGTATCATCGTTGGCTGCTTTTCCTGACTAGGTCTTCACAGATAGCCAACAGGTATTAGTTCAAAGATGTGCTTCATAAATACAGAGAAAATATAGAAAATTCTTTAAAGCATTTATCTAAAATTGAATAGCTGTATTTCAGCTTCTCCGCATAAGTGACAAAAAATGATTTGAAGTATTGTGGAGAATATTCTTTAAAATTTTTGCCATATATTTTATGTGAGTCTGAAAACTATCCAAGGATAGAATATAGCTATTATACCATCTCAGTCAAATCATGTATTTTCACTGGAAATTTTCTTTATGTCATATTTATGTTTACTTCATGTCATGATGTCATGACCATCATGTTTACATCACGCATGCCATTATTATCACATTCATTTATATAATGTGATGATGAGAAATAATTTGTATCTCTTTTATTTAATGTGTAAGGGTTTTCTAGTTCATCCAGATGCATTCCAGTACAGCAGTTTTATATATATACCAAAGTAATTTCACATTATCAATTAATGCTGAGTGAGAAATAGAGAAAGGTCAGGGGAGACAGTATGCAGTAGGAATGGGTTATGCAACAGTAGTCTAGACTATCTTCAAAGGCCACATCTGCCTTTGCCAAGGAAAGAGTTTTAGATGCAGTAATCTTTGTAATAAACTCAGAAGGAATTCTAGGAATTTTAGTAATACAGTCTCCAAATGGTATAAATTTCTACTTTATTGTCTCCTTAGCATAAAGTCATTGTACTCAGTAAAGTTCTCAGAGATATCTTCATTGAAATAGTTCATGTGTTATGGACATATTCAGCAGCATGCCAGCCTCTTTCCCACTAATACTTCTACTTTCCCCAGATAACCTCCCTTGTCCCTTCACATCCTATAAAAATACTTATAAGAAAAATATTATATTTATTTGTCTATATGAATATTACTTTTTGCTTAATTGATGACTTCCACTTTCATATATTGTCCTGAAAACTTAGAATTCTGTTCTACTCTCCAGATTATTTTAGACCAAATCTGGGTCCAATTTTCAAAGTTGTGGGATTCATACAGTGCAGTTCCAACGGAATTCAATTTTAGTAAGGACAGAAATCTCCTGAGTTTTTATTCTACATGATAGTAATGTAAAATCCTCTGTACTTTTAGAGTGGGAAACCAAAATAAATAAAAATTATTATTTTAAAGAGTATTAAGAAAGAACATGAGTGAAACACAGTCTGATACTTCTAGCCACATAAGTGAAAATGATATTTAAAATTATGTAACATAGACCTAAAAAAATCCACACATCAATAGAAAAGCAAAAATGGAGATAGTGACTTGAAACTCAATATATGAACTGGACGGTGTTGTAACACACCTTTGTCCCCAGTGCTGGAGTCACAGAGGCAGATGGAGCTCTTTGAGTTTGAGGCTAGCCTGGTACACATAGCAAGGCTCCGGACAGCAAGAGTTACACAACTAAAACCTCTATTGAAAAAAACCAAAAACACAATAAACAAACAAAAGCCCTCAATATATGATGAAAAGAATGAGAATGGATAAGGAAAATGTGATACATTTACACAATGGAGCATTACACAGCAGAAAAAAATGAACGACATCTTGAATTTTGCAGGAAAATGCATGGAGCAAGAAAACATTATTTTGAGCAAGGTAACCCAGACACAGAAAGACAATTTGCAAATGCACTCACTCATAAGTGGCTTTTAAACATAAATAAAAAAAAAGAGACAGCCTACGAATCACAACCCCAAAGAACTTAGAAAACAATGAGGACACTAAGAACCACTTATATAGATCTAATCTACATGGGGAGTAGAAAAAGACAAGATCTCCTGAATAAATTGGCAGCATGGGGACCTTGGGGGAGGGTTGAAGTGGGGAAGGGAGAGGCAGTGAGGGGAGCAGAGAAAAATGTACAGCTCAACAAAAAATAATTAAAAAAATTTTCCAATAAAAAACAAGAAAACCAATTGATAAGTGATATGGGACAGCAGCATAAAATTTTGATAAGAAATTAGAAAGGATAACATTTAATTCCTTCATTGTGTTGTATTTTTAAGTACATCTCAAGGTGATTAAAGAGATTTTAATTAAAATACAATACTGTATCAACTTTCAAAAAATTACCATTTTTATCTTTGTAAAGGAATGATCGAAATGTCTCCCAAGATAATGTGGATAGACTGAAATCTAATATATACAATTTAAATATTTTTATGTACAAAAATTTCAAAACAGTTTATATCTATTTTTAAAAGATATTATTTAAAGCCAAACAGATTGATCAGTAGGTAAGTTTACTTGCTACCAGGCCTGAGAACTTGAGTTTAATCCCTGAGAAACACATTTGAAAGGAGAACCAACTTCCACCACTTGTAATCTGACCCCTTCAATTTTTAAAGCTTTCAAAATCTCTCAAAAAAAAAAAACAAAAACCTAGACATGCCAGCCAGCACACATACACAAAACCAAAATAAGTAAATGCAATAAAATAGTTTTAAATGGTATTATTCAGTCTATAACATATATANATATACTGAGAAACATATGTGTATATGAGGAGGAAAATGATATGTTCCAAATATAAGCAATTAAAAAGCCTTTTGAATATCAAATCAATATATGAATAAAAATGAAGAAAACACTGTTGAAAGTTGTTATACTGATATACTTAATGAAGTTTGCTTATTAAACCTGAGAGTGTGAAACAGTGGTAATAATTTTGGCCATATAATTTACAAAATGGTTCTATGCCTACAGTTTAATATGTACACACACACACAATACCTATTATAAAGGCAATCATAGGAATATTATTTCATATAACTTGAAAAGAGTGCAATATCTTCTCCAGTTCCCCTAGGAAGGGCACATGAAATCCCTTGCACAAAATAAAAGCTTGGCTGCTGAGATAAACATAAGAGAACTCTTGATATGATTGTCTGTCACGGGGCATGGCTCCAGGTATAGACCTGAAGACAGAAGTGAGGGAAGAGAGAAAAGACAGACACAGACACGGTGATGTGCAGAAAAGTTGGAGATGGGTTGACTGAGCTCTCTGATAGAGAAGGCCAGGTCCCCAGAAACTCTGCATGAATGTCTTATACACTTGACTGGAGAGGCAAAGTTATTGTATACAGCTAAACAAGGAGTTAGAATGTATAGGTTATAGATGAATTGAAGATACAGATTTAACTCACGCTGGCAGAGCATTCTCCATAGTGAAACAGTAGTCAATAAATATCCAGGAAGATAGAGCCACAGTGGAAATTTTCTGCAGACACTCTCAGCCTTTGCACATTGACTAAAGGAAGGCTTCTGCATCTCTCTTGGTGTCATAGGCAGACAGACTTTGACATTTTCTTTGGGTACAAAGATTTGCAGGACTTAAGGTGTCTGTGCCCATATCAAGGGCTTCATATTCCTATATTCCCTACATATGGCAATTTCAATTCTCTATCATATAGGAAACTTACTGCAATGTAAATGTGTACTAAAGACTTAGATATTGGTTAATAAGATTATTTTGTGTTTTGGTGACTGTATTACAGATAATATATAGCTATTCTTAAAAAAAAACTTGTTACTCTGTTTAGAAGGCCTCCTCTTGATACTTTCATTATTAATCACCTTTTTAAATTTCTGGCATATTTTGGTGTGAAATGAATTCATTTCAGTCAGTTAATTTTCTAAGGAAGAAGTTTACAAGTCTTTTCTGTCTTATTGTGGAGCACTTTCAGTTGCTTCTTTCACTGCTTTGCTCTGTGTGTGCACATGTGTGTCACTCTTTTCTATTTGACAGCTAATCTTCAGAGAAATATGCATTGTTCCTGCGGCTGGGAAAGCCTCGAGGAAGCCATGTGAGCCGTGCTCTTTCAACCTGCCTGCTTCCTGCTGCTTTGGCCTTGCTGTAAATGAGGTAAAGTGGCATTATCTTCTTCCTGTCTTGACAGTTACTAGGTTGAAAGAGCCCTGTGTGGGCGCCAGGCAATAGATCATTCTTTCTTCTTTCTAGCCTCCATTGCCAAGTGACAAACACAAGAGACCTGGGTAGGTTCAGTACTAAGGACGCTTCAGGAAATCGCCTTTGCAGAAAATCCAAACATCAGGAATTTAAACATGATTTTGGTGATGTACTTTTATTATGCTCGGTTTCTCTCCTCAATCCCAAATGTTATCTTACAGCTTTAATGACGAGAAAGATTAAAATAAAATATTGGAATGCATTTGAAGGCCGTATTTTGACAGTAATACATTTTTATCCACCATCATCAGCATATACACTCCTGAGGAAGTGAAACTGCCATTGGAACTTGAAAGGAGACTCCTGGGGCTCATTTGGCAATGACATCTATATAATTTCACTCTGTTTAAAATATGTATTAAGCAAACTTTTGAGGGAGGCTTAATGATACATCAAAGATGAAAGAGAGCTATTGATTACCAGTTGTTCACTTTCTCCTAAGAATGAGCGATAAACAGAAAGACAAATCAGAATGGTATGGCTAGAATTCATCCTTCACCCCTTATTGGGACTATTGACGAGGATTTGACACAAAAGTCTGAGGAACTTCAAACGATCGAGAGTGTGTGGGAAAGTCTCCATAGAGTTAAATCACTTAGTTGAATTGTCTTGAGGGGTCTTTAGACATTCAAAAGACATGGTAATGAAGACACAGGAGAAATATCAAGGATGTAGAACGCTTAGCATGGTAGTGTTCGCAAAAGATTTGCAGTTGAGTAGGAATAGGACAGAGAAAGATTTGCAGGTGCTTTTCCGAGCCTGTTTTTAACCAGATTCCCAGCATTCAGACACCATGCACAGAGTTGTTTGATCAAATGGCTGTTGATAGCCTTTTCCTCATCTCAAATATAATTGAAAACAAAGTGATGATATCTCCCTATATTTTTTTTCCTTTAAGCCATCAAGGAATGCAATACTATGGAAATTATACAACTGGATTTAGAGATTTCAGTGGTATTCTCTGAGGAGGAAATGTCACAATACACAGTTGTCACTCAGCTGAGAAAGGAAGGAACTTCTCTCCCCCTTTCCCTCTGGCAAGCCTGTAGCTGCCTCTGAGCAAGCGAATGTGACTCTATGTGAGTGCTGCATCACATATTTTCATGAGGTCATGAGGAACTAAAAGATGCTTTGGTAATGTTGGATCTCATTTATAAATTACTTTTTCTAGAAAAGAAAGTGAGGTCATATTACAAGCTGCAACAATTGCAAACATATTTCCATTTCAAAATGTATATAAACCAAAACACAAAATACTAAATTAAAAGTCAAGAGAAAAACAATCAATCAACAGGTTTTGATAAATATGCAATATTTACAAATGACGAAGCCTGTAACTTTACTCCTTAAAGTTGTGCTATCATCTCCAACAGAGGCAAACTTCATAACAAGGTTAAGTTAGAGATATATTTGTGTTAGGATATTCACTGGTATCTAAAAGTGTGCATATTCATGTGTATCTACACACATATGTGTATATATGTATATGTGTATGCATCTTTCTGTGTGTGTCTATGTGTGTATGTGTGTTTGCAATTGTGAACACATAGGAAATCATTTAAATCTCAGATCTGCAACTGTTATTAAATATTAACTCTTACAGTAGTGTTTTAATAAAAACAGCTTATACTAATTAATATATACATCTTAAGCATGTTTCTAATTCCATGTTAAACTATTGCTATTCATACAAATTTACATAAGATACAATGAAAACAACAATAATGCATGCATTGCTGTAACTACTATCACTTACTTGTAATTTTGCTAATTTCAGTATAAAATAAATTTTCAAGGAGTTACCTATATTTTGTGATTTATTATTCAGATGACTAAGTTGCATTTATGAACTCAGGCCAGAAAAGACCTGCTTTATCAATGGGAATTACAATGATTTTATTTCACAGTTGTGTGAACTTGAACGCAAGGCATTATATCTGTTGTGAAGTAACACTATTTTTTTTTCATTTTGACTAACTTCCATTGTGCGAATTCTGCTGACTGGACTGCTGTAAAGCTTTAAAAAGCATTCTAATCAGTGTATATTGTATCTCTTCAGTGCTCGGTCTAAGAAAGCGATAAAACCAAGAATGAATGAATCAGGGGTTTTTGCCAAGGTTGAAGTTAAGAGAATTAGATAGATACTGAAATCTCAACTTTACTTAAATATAGAATCCGGAAATAGATATTTGGCCAAGGTAACACTCATATTTGGAAGCTTAGATAAATGTGCAATTATTTGTTGTATTTTTTCAAAGGAAATTTTACTTTATGTTCAATGTGGAAACAAATGATTTTAAATATCATCACTCTTAGTTTAAAAATATTATTTTAGCACAGTTAGAAAGTGTGCCTTTCCTTTTTCTTATTGCTAATGTGTATAAAAGAACATGGATAATTGGCCAAAATATTTGAAAAAGAAAAAATAAATTCCTAGAGACCTTGGTTATTAAAAATTGGGGAAGAGTGTAGATATTTAATCTAGTTTAATTTTGTAAGGGAGTCTGTATTTATTTTGAAAACATTAAATGCATTAACTGTGAACCAGATGGAGACAAGGGATCAAAATATATATCCAGAGTCTAACATATGTTAGAGGAAACATAGATAATGCCACTTTTGACTACATATGAGACTCCTACAAGATCCAACTGATCCTACAAGATCACTCATTCACAGCTTATTTTGAGATAAAAAACAATTGAGTAAAACTGTCTGTTTTGGTCTTTTGAGCTGCTGTAATATGTCAATGATTCTGTTCATTTTGGTGGAAGAAAGACCTAAGGTTCCATTTGAAGGTAAGATTGCCTTGATTTAAATGGAAAAAAAAATCTAACACACACACACTCACTCACTCACACATGTACCCATGCACCTAAGAGCAAAGAAACTAAGGAAACTGTTCTCACACTTAAAAATTTTGTTTTAGGAATTCAGACATATAACATTTTCGCCTCAAATATCTTCTCACATTGCAATGGATCCCTCCCGAGCGCAATGTGTGGTGTAAATATCTTCCTACTGTAGTCTTTGGTCCAGGGAGACCTGGAAATGGAAATTAGGACTATAAATTATCGTGTGTCATGTTCATAGTTTATAGCAGTGACCCATTTTTCCAAAGATCACTTTTTTTGTGTGTGTGCCACAAGAAGGAGGAAGAAAAAGATTGAATCACATTAAGGGACACTATCTTTTTATGTATATATTTCTTACATTTTCCCTTCTTTCAACAGGACTTAACATAACTGAAATAGAGCTGGTTCAAATGACTCAGAATTCTTGAAAGATGAAAACATTTGAGTGAAAAGGTTAAAAGAAAGTGGACATGATAGGATTTACACGTCTTTGGAATTGCTTTGAGAAATGTTTAAGTTCCTGTTAGATTAGGTGTCCAGGTGGAAAAAGATCCTCCTTTTATCCTCACAATGAAACCTCTGTTCACCTTCTAAAAGGGTCATTTCTGAGTCTCATATTTTAAGCTTTGTCAAAATGCCAAGGCAAGACAGAAAATGGAAGAGACAAAGAAAATTTTACTCGTCATTTCCCCTCCCTCAGTTTCCTTCTCTCTCTCTCCCTCTCCCTCTCTCTCTCTCTCTCTCTTTCCTTTTTTCATTCTTTATTCATGATGTATCTAAATAAAAGAAATCTGCCATTGTATTTAACTAAGTTTCACTGAAGAAATCTTTAAATATGTTACTTTCTGAGTTAAATAACTAATGCTTGCCATGCTTTAAAAGCAGGTATTTAATTTTGAAAAATAATAAAGCAAAATGCATTTCATAAGTCATAATCTTTAGCCTAAAACATAGTGACTACAAATTCTAAGGTGTTTTTCACTTTAGAAATTATGTGAATAACTGGTGGATTTAGATACCCATTGCTTCCCTTGGGAGGAGAACTTCTCTCTGCTGGCATAAGTTCACTTGGTCTGCTTTCTGATTCTTCAACTTAATGTTCTGTATCTAGGTTCCTTTGTAGGGCACAGTTAAACATTTTTAAGATAGGTACTCATCATCTCTTTCTGATGTCATTCTCTATTGTACACAACAATGCAGCTTGTAGATCATTTCTCGCAAATTTCCCTATGGAAAGATTTTTCATCCCTAAGACATACACTCTTGAAATCATCTTAATCTGAACACATAAATCAAATCTGTCAAGACTTTCATGTTTTTATTGCTCATTTCCAGATACCATTTAAGTATGTCAATGGACTGCTAGTATTTGTGGGACCAAAGTATTGAGCTAAAGCTTCAATCTATTTGATTTTATAAACAGTGCAGTTTTCAAGAGTCTATTAAAATTAAAAGAAAATAGATTCAGTTACTCCTGACTTTTAGAAGGAAGTGTGATTTATATATGAAGGAGTACAGTATAAAACTAAAATTGTTCTTATAATAACATAATGATAAAATGGTAGAAATAGGATGATAATAGTGGTTTATAAACACCTGCTCTACCTCACGGGATAAGTAGTATTTTCTCATTTCAAAACAATTCACACAAGTCTCTATATTGGCCTGCTATACACAAATGCATAAGAGAAATGATGAGTCAGATAGAAAAGAGTAAATAATTATAATGATAAAATTTATTGTATGAAGCAGATATTGTTTTTTATTAAAAGTACTGTTATATATTTATATATATTTCTATAACACTGCAATCAGAGACAGTCACAGGCTAGGATAGAGGCTTTAGAAATGTTAAAGACATAAGTCAACCACCTAAAAATGTTACTGTCAGAGAAAATGTTGAAGTATAAAATACAAGAAAGATACAAATATTACTTTTAATCATTTAATCTGTATGTGTATTATGGAACTTTTACCATAGTAGGTAACTTTTAATTTGATCTTTAATATTATTTATCCCTTCCATCATTCTTTCTACTACTGAACCTTCCCAACCTCACCCCATAAATGTGCAGTAGTATTTGGAACAATTATGGTTGGGTACAATAGAAGATTGACAATATTTAACAAAAACCATTAGAAATATTCATTCAGCTTAGCGAAAAATGAGATAATAATAATTAGAGATTAATTTGAACATGAAAAAGGAGACTTACCGGTATTTGGAGTGAACCTGCAATTAAATGGGTTATATTGTAAGAATACATCAAAAAGTGCACAATTGATCAGTAGGAATAGAGATCAGTAGCAGATGTCTTGCCTAAAATACACAAAGATCCTTGATTTATTCCTTGCTATTCAAACAAAAAGAAACATTAAATAAAGATATGAAGAAGGAGTGAAGGGAATAAAGATCAGAAGGAAAGAGTCAAGATTAGTTTAAGAAATAAATGTAAAAAACAAGTCTTCTAAAGATATTTAAGGGGGTCTATTGAATAGAAAAAAATTGATATATAAGCCTAGATCTTAGTAAGAGATTAAAGTTTGGTATTAATTTGAGAGTCATTGGCATAAAATAAGTATAAAGGGGAAGTTACATGGAAAAGAGAATATTAGCTAGTAGTTAAAAAGTCAATAGAAGAAAAAGGAAAAATGAACAGAAAGATTGGCCAGTTCTATCACATGCATTTGAAAAATAAAAAGAAACATAAAACGTTTAAGAAATTATATGCTGCTGAAGACTGCAGTTCTTCTCAATTTGGTGTGTAACTGGTCAAATTCTGTAATAATTATTTTGTAAAATAATTAAAAGTGTAAGGACTTTTTAAGTTTGAATAGAAAGTTTTCTCTTAATTTAGTTAGCTTAGATATGTTTGCTTACTTTCTCAATTTAAAATGATAACATTGCATAGAAAAAATAGTAATAGAGTGTGATAGCAGAAACTTCATGTGGCTGGAGTTTTCCATCTCCAGGCATAGGCTGTGGAACACCAAAAATGCTATCTAAAGGGAATGGGGTGAAAATAAGAAAAGGAAGAACTGGTGGAGTATTCTTGTTAGGGGTCCTAATTACCAGTGTCCAAGAGTAACTAAATCCAGATTCTTCGTACTATTTTTTCACTTTATGTAGAAATTGTGCACAGATTCACCTTGCTGTTTGATCTGAAATAACAGTGAGATCAATCAGTTCCCAGTGTGAAATAGAAAGACTATAAAAATAAGGATTCAGTGCAGAAAAATATTTTCTTAATGGCTACATGTTAATGGTGTAGGAAAGAAGAAAAAAGTGATCCAGAGAATGTGTATGTGAGGAGGGGTTGCTGCGTGTGTATGTGTGCATGTGTGTATGTGTGTGTGTGATGTTAATCTCTAAAGAGATAATGAAAATGACCGAGTTCCAGAGCCATAGAGCTCCCTACTGGAGGTAATTGCGTAGCTCATTACTACTATTAGAAGAAAAACAGAACCATCTGAGGATAACATCACTAGGAAAAAATTGGAGAATTACGTAGCTGTGCTTCTCTAACACTCAGATCCCTGTTCTCCTCTTCTTCCACAGAAGCCATATCAAATATTAAAGATACAGGGAATTTTAATGTGACTTCTGGAAGTTACATCAGCCCCCCTCAGAGGAACAGAATATAATTGAGAAGAGAGGAAATGACTGGTAAGAGACAAAGCATCCTGCCTGGTACACTGAATTGATTCTGTGCATCCCTACTTTCAGTCAGTCTGTCTTATAATTTCTCTAGAGAAAAGATCTGCACCGAATGGATGTCATTTTCACTGAAATTCAGTATAATATGAACAATTAAATGAAAATTCCTGTATCAAGTTTTGGAAATCTCCATAGGAACTGTTTTCTTAGCAACCATAGCAAACTGACAAAAATTACAGGATATTTGTCTTTGTTTCTCTACCAGAAAAAGATGTTAAGTTCTTATTGCTAAGAACCCCCACACTCAGCTACAGGACATAGAGAAATCTATGTATGAAGAACTGAGATGGAAGAGTCTCCCTGCTGACTATCCTAAGGATAGAAAGTGCTCTGTAGGATATTGGGGAAGAAAAGTCTAGAGCTTTGTCCAACTATGAACCCTAAAAGCTATAAAAATGGATTTCCAGGCAAAACAGTTTTAATGGGGGAAAATGTTCTGATTATTAACGGAGTAATTATGTACTTGGTGACTGGATTTAATGCCCATTCCTCAAAAAGAATTCATGACTATTTTTGTCACCCTGATTTAAAAAAAAAATTGGTTGCAGAGGTCATAGCCATTGCAGAGGAACATATTACTATTCTTTTGTTTAAAAATGAATGTTCTGAATAATACAATAAAATTTTGTACAGACATAACCAGAGAACTCTCACCAAAGGAATCTAAAATTGCTGAAAGACACTTAAGGAAATGCTCAACATCTTTAGCCATCAGAGAAATGCAAATCAAAACAACTCTGAGATTCAGTCTTACACCTGAAGGAATGGCCAAGATCAAAAACATTAACGACAACTTATGCTGGAGAGGATGTAGGGTAAAGGGATCACTCCTCCATTGCTGGTGGGAGTACAAACTGGTACAGCCACTTTGGATATCAGTATGACAAAATCTCAGAAAATTAGAAAACTACCTACCTCAAGTCCAAGCAATACCACTTTTAGGTATATACCCAAAGGATGCTCAATCACACCACAAGGACATGTGCTCAGCTATGTTCATATGAGCATTGCTTGTCATATCCGGAACCTGGAAACAACTTAAATGCTCGCCGACTGAATAATGGAAAAGAAAATGTAGTACATTTTAAACAATGGAGTACTACACAGCAGAAAAAAATAATGACATCTTGAAATGTGCAGGCAAATGCATGGATCTAGAAAATATCATATTGAGTTAGGTAACCAAGACACAGAAAGACAGATATTATATATACTCAGTCATAAGTGGCTTTTACATATAAAGCAAAGAAAAAACAGTCTACAATTCACAATCCCAGAGAACCTAGACAAAATGAGGACCCTAAAAGGGACATGATGGATCTAATATACATGGGAAAAAGACAAGATCTCATGAGTAAATTGGGAGCATGGGGACCATGGGACAGGGTTGAAGAAGAGGGGAGGGGAAGGGAGGGAAGGGAAGAAAAATTTATAGCACAATAAAAACAATAAAAAGATGTATTCTCTTTGCCTATATTAGCACTGTTTTTTTTAAATAAGAGTATTATTCAATTTGGCAATGAATAATACAAAGATTCGTAACTGGACAAAGTGCTAAGGGTTAGTGTAGGTGGACTGCTTGCTTCTAAATTGTGTAAATACACCATCCCTTCTAAGACTCAGGAAGCTTTGCAAAAGAGGAAGCAGAAAGAATGTAAGAGCTGGAGAATGGAATGTAGTGTCACCAAAAGAAATATTCTAGTTATGACAATGCCACCATTGTAGTCATGAACTTATTGCCACTGTGGATACTAGAATGTGAAATACAGCCAGCAATTTTTCCATCAACATTCCATCACAGATAGGGGCATAACTCACAATGGTTTCAGGGAAAGGCTTTCTTATTTTCCTTAGTAGTTTAGGCACTGGTAAGTTGCCCATGCTCTAATAAATAAGTTCCTATCCATGCTTATGCAAGCAACTCTGATTAATCTAAGTGGGTATAAAGAATAATCTGATTAAAAACAAAGTTATGTCATCATAAATATTAAAGACAGAAATTTTATTAGTAGAAACATGGTGAATTTAAAAGAAAGGTAATCACAGGAATAGAATATTGAGACATACCAAATATTTTAAGGAAATCGGGCACTGCACAAGAGAAAGGCAGAAGTGACACTTTTGAGAATTACTTACGCTGAAGTTTATTATTATACTTCCCTTTTAAAGTCCAAAATCCTAAGAGTTTGTGGGATATCATTTTGTAGAGATCCCTAATCTGCAAAAATGATACATTAAACTTAGTTTCAACACTAATACGCCCTCCCCCAAAAAAAGTTGAGGAGGAGGCAGGAGGAAGAGATGAAGGAGGAAGAGATTTATCATAGTCCCACAATGTCTATGAAGGAGCTCATGGTTTATTCTTGCCATATTTGTAGGTTTCAAACTCCTTGTTATTCAATTTATTCGAGGGCTGCTATAACTTTTCTGACTAGTCTCAACTAGTAATTTGGATGTTGAAAACAGTCATTCAAAATGCCTGTGTGAAAAGCGTAAGCCACGTTGGTGCTCCTTCTTCCAGAGGCACAGATCCACAATACTGGCTTCCATTATTCATGATGATGGCATTCCAATAACACACTGAATGGTTTTGTATAGAATTAGCCTTACAACAGCCTCGATGAAGTGAGGAAGAGAATGAAAGTTTAATGCCACTTTTTATAACAAGTTGGTACTTTTAGAGAAGATATGTTGAAGGGTGGCCTTTAAAAATCTGGTGCATTTATTAGGCCTGCATACAGTAGAAAAGATGTGATGTACAATGTCAAGGTGGGGCCTTTCCTCCCAGAAAAAAAGGAATTATCCAGTCATCACGGCAGATAGAAAAGTATGCTAAAGCTATCAGTCTGCATTGAGTTCTCAGGGCCTAGAACTTTTCCATTAGAATTTTTGTTTAGATTGGAAGTCAAAGCTGGTAGT
>LOEQ01007462.1:46746-62154 GCA_001685075.1 Bramus lutescens | reverse complement strand
GAATTAAGAAAAATCAGGTTTGATCAAGGAAGACCACCTGAGAAATCTCTGGTAGGAACAGATGGCCTGATATCAGAGTTCAACATCCAAAAAAGATTCAGGACTACTGCCTGAGGTGATCAAGACTCACAGGATACTCCAGTCAGGACTTGATGATAATTTTCTTTAGGTCCCCATAAGATTATCAGTGCACCCAACCAGCATGAAGTAGCCTGGAATACTATGCCCACATTCCCAAAAAATGGTCGTGGGTATTTTCCTTTTATTAAAAAATAGAGGGAAGTGTTGCAGGAGAATTGTCTGTATTCTGTCAATCATGTATTTTAATAAAATGCTGATTGGCCATGCAGTAAGTATAGGCAGGTCAACCAGACAGGAAGTAGGGGCGGGGAGATGAGTACAGGAGAATGCTGGAAAGGATGAAGCCCATTTCTCCAGTCCAGCCCAGACCACCGAAGAGACAACATGTGACCTGCAAGGCTGAAAAAGGTACTGAGCCACATGGCTAACATAGATAAGAATAATGGGTTAATATAATCTACAAAAGCTAATAAGAAGACTGAGCTAATGGGCCAATCAGCTTTATAAATTATGGAGATCTCTGTGTGATTTTCTTTGGGACATGCTGGCGGTGGGGTAATGGCTGGGACAGAAACCCCACCAAGCAGGACCCCTCATGTTACATGCACATATGTATTCATTGTACACCTGTGCATTATTATCTTGAATCACTGGGATAAGAAAGTGTGCATTTTGAATGATATTGTTTTGTTTAATATTGGAAGTCATCATATGAACCATGATTTCTTTTTCTCTCACTAAAAACAGCATCTATGAATAGATGGAATTTTAAAAACTCTGCCAACTTAGGTAAGATTTCACATCTATAATACATGTTAAAAGTATTCTATTCTCCCTTTATAAGATGTCAGGAAGCCTATGAAATGAAAGTGAAAAGCACACTGCTCAGAAAGATTTCGTTGCTGATTAGAACTGTTGGCCAAACTTCACTACAGTTTAAAAGAAGCTTAAGATCAATCAAGGAGATGTATCTATAACTTCAAAGAGTGGTTTGCAAGCCTGAATGCCAAGTAGAAAACAGAAACAAACGAGGACCTTGGAAGGATAAAGGAGTGCTTGATTCACCTGTTGATGTGGCTCAGCCAATGACTGGAATAGTATTCTTAGCTCCAAATCCCACAGATTGTATTCCCAAAGAGTCTAAATCACCCCGAAAAATTGATTTTGCTATATTTGTTAGAAATTCATGTGTTGAAATAAAACATATATAAAGTGTGAATAACCATTTTAGCAATAGATATGGACTTCATAAATATTCCTATTTTAAAAATTGGTGTGTTCAAAAATGTAGACTAAAGCCTATTACTTATACTATGTTTCTTTCCTTGTAGCAGACCATATTCTATATGATTTAAAGTCATTCCCCCATTTAAGTACTAGAAGTCAATTACAGAGAAAATATTATCATTATCATACAGATGAGTACATTAAGTTTTATTGAAATTAGGTAATTATCTAAAGGTCAGAGGAGTACTCATTCCACTGTCCAGATTCAAGTAGATCCTCTAACTCTAATGATAAAATATGGTTTATCATATGGAGAACTTCTATGGAATGATACATGCTAAGAACCATAAATAACACTCTCTTTGCATACACTGTTCTGAAGAGAAAGTCTTGAAAAAAACTTAAACTATTCCCTTTATTTTAGCATTCTGAGAAATAGTGGTGAGAGCCTGAGAAGTTGGATCAATGAGTAAACACCCTTCAGGGTAAAACTCAGACTTCAAACCCAGAACAAAAAGAGGTTGGAGACACCCACCTGTAATTTCAGCTCTTCTAAGGAAATATGGGAGATCAGATGCAGATGCAACACTCTCTCCCCACAAAAATTAAAAATAAAAATACTCGAGTATACTGCAAGGCAGAAACAAAAGAGACCATCCTTTATCAAGATAAAAGGACAGAACAACTCTCGAAAGTTGTTCTTTGACATTCTTTTGCTTACCAAAATATGAAAACACGCACACACACACACACACACACACACACACGCACGCACATCTCATATGCTGCAGTACATCTAACCACCCAACTTACTCATACACATACAATAAGTGGTGGGTCGCATCCACTAATCATTGTGTTTGGGAAATATATTTATCTTCCAAATATAACATTGAAGTCTTACTCTATATCTATAACCTTATAATGCATTTAATTTTTAAATGACTTTTACTCTGGCCTGAATATGTGCTTTGCCTATTTTCTGTTTCCTGTGATCTACATATCTCACACCTTCTTAACACAGAAAACAGTAATACCACACTTCATTTAAAGAATATTCATTACTGCTTGAAGATGGAAAAGGAAAAATCCTCATCCATTGGCGCACGTTAAATGGACTTTCTTCCTTACATAGCTCAGAGCTGCTTTGGATACCAGATCTCATTATTTATTATTCCAGCCTGCTCAATTATGAGCCTCCAAGCACAGCAACGTACCTTAACATGATAAAATGTGAATTAGCTTTAAGGTGATGTAAGATAACAACCCTGCAATAGCACTTACACTTATGGTAAATATTTTTAAATTGTTATAAATTATCAAAAGAAACAATACTGAATTAGAACCATAAAATACAGAATATACAGAAATGTGGTATGCAACACTGCCATCTGTGGTAAAATGTTCAGTTTGCAGTCAGTAAAATATGTCTCATCATTAGCAACTGTAGTGACAGATAATTTATTTTTATTATATGATTAATTTAACTTGATATACATTCAAATAATCCTAGGTTGTTAGCTATTAGGCAGCACGGCACATATATATTTACACATTACATCTCACTCTCAGTTTGAGAATGTTGTGTATTTGTGCTCCGAATGGTTCTCAGTTACACTCACAGCTCTATTTCTCCAAAAATCTTCCAGTCATAACCATATTTGGAAAGAGTCTTCATAGACAAGACAGACATTTTTTTAGAAGGTTCAAATGAGACCAATAAAATAGAATCCAATATACCATCTACGGTTGTTCTTAGTAATAGGGATTTTTTGACATAAAGGCAAACATGCAGAGAAGACAATATGAAGAATTGGAGAATATCATCAATATCACTTTCAAGACAAAAATTTCTATTATAGAGTCAAAAGAATAAACATCAAAAATAGTTGGAGGAAGAGGAAATGAAGGGACCTCAGTAGCAATAATGCAGAATCTCATGATTCTTTTATATCTCACACCCTGGAGAATTGTTTACCCTTCTTGTTCTTCCTTACTAATAATTATTGAAGATTAGATGTTCTCTAAAATAAAGAAAGCACAGATCACTTAGCTGTTGTTTTTATTCTTTGTCTCCTGTCATCCCTGATACCACACAGTAGAAAGAAATGTATTTGATGGCTCACTGACCCTTGGCAGCAAGAACCCTTACATTCTGAGCCATCCTGAGCTCCTCAAGCCCATAGTTTCTTTTATTTTACTTAAAAACATTTTTCAGTTGTATTTCCACTTCCTAAATTTATAAAATTAAGTTATTTTTACTGAATTTCTTTATCCCTAAACCACAATAATAGACAATGTATATCTATTTTTATAGAAGATGAAATCCTAGTTTTCAAAGAAAGTTCAAGACCTAGTCATAAATATTTATAAAGCAAATGGATATTTTCTTTTATCCAACATTAACTTTGATCAGTTCTGTCCACTCCCATCATTGTTTTGCTAATTTAAAAGTTGAGTTTACATAGGAAATCCCTGCCCAGATTGAATGAAGTGCATATGACTTATTTTCAAGCATCTTTGGCTAGAATTAACTACTTAATATATACTGATGGAACAAAAAATGTTCCACTAAAAAGAAAAATATTCTTACCTCACAGAGACTATGAAAAAAAAAGTATAACAGACTTCGGGACATTCAACAAAATAGGCAATGGCTTAATGTAACCAGTAAAATATACATCTTATTGAGTATTATATCTCCAACTATTAAGAGAAATATAAGACTAATATTGCTAGAACACTATGAGTATATGAGAACAAAATATATTAGGCACCCATATAGTTAAAGGTTGAAAAAGTATCTAGATACTCATTCACACATGCACACAGACACACAGACATAGGCAGAGAGACAGACACACCTTCTGATTTCAACCTTGACAGGTTGATACAAATAATCAAAAGAGCAAGTTGACTAACAAGTCTAATTAAAAGAAAATTTCTGAGTTTAACTGATAGACCTTGCATGAAAGAAAGAGGTGGAAGAGCAATTAAAGAAAGTTCTTGATATCAAACCTTGACATACCCATACTATGCACTCAAACATTTGTGAACATGTATATACATGTGTACAAATATTATATCGCCATATACAGGAAGATGAAAACAAAAAATGTTACATTCAAAATTAAAGAAAAGTTATGGATAGTTCATCTTTCATGTAACAATTAATAAATTTAATCAAACCATAATTTTTACTATTTCTATAAATTTATTTTTATTATAATTAAAGACAAACAGCACAGTTTGTAAAAATAAAAATATGTCCTGAGAAAATATTTTGGCAATCATTTTCTTATGTTCTTTCTTGAGATTACTGAATGTGTCACAACCTTCACTGTGACCTTAATTCTTCTCATTTTATACACTCAAATTGACTCTCTGCAGCACTTATTCTAATAAGCTCTCAGAGAACTTCCTGATACGGAGTTCCCTCTTTCTTCCTCGAGAGCTTTACTCTGCTTTTACATAATTCATATGTCTTTTCATCTGTGCAGATTTGCAAAATATTTAAATATCAATTTCGTCTTCCACTTAAAATGAGAGTAGTATAACCAAGTTCATACTTTCAATAATCACATGTATGCAAAGCAAACTGGATACATGTCATATTCCTGAATTATTTTCTTATTGAGGTACAAGAAAAAAAGGTACATGCTTGAAAGTCATTATGTTTCTGTGGTGTTTGAATTAGGGTTTCAATTATTGTTATCGAATGCCATGACAAAAGTAAATTGGTGGGGTGACTTGTTTCAGTTTTCAACCCTCAGATTACACTCCATAACTAAGAGGGATGTCATGGCAAGAACTCAAGAAAGGCATGAAGCTGGAGGCAAGATCTGAATGAGAAGCAGCAGTGAGGTGTTGTTTATCAGCTTCCTCTACATAATTTGCTGACGTTATTTTATTTGGAACTACTTGATCAGGTGTAGCAATGTGCCAACTGATCTGGCCCACCTATGCAACAATCAGCAATCAAGGAAATGCTCAACATGCTTTTGAACAGGCCAATCTGTAGAATTTTCTCAGTTGAGGTTCCTTCTTTCTGTACATGACAAATTTAGTGTTTGCCAGCACAATTTAGACATTTCTAATTTTCACAAAGAACATTACTGTTCAATTATAACCTTTCTTTTCTCATTTGTCCCTAAGATAGCATATTAGTATCACATGTGAAACCTTCCATATTTAAGCGTCCTACTGACTTTAACAGTTTAAACACATTAACAGTTCAGTTTCTTTAGAATATCCAGTTTCTTTCAAGGAAGAAGTCACCTTTAAATTTTCAAAGACCCTCAAATAGCCAATCACTTTAAAAACTGAAGTTTTATAACTGTGGGTTTCTGTAAAATCAAAAATAACTTTAATAAGTGAAAATCAGAACACAGTCCCATCAGATTAAAACAAACCATAGTTCAACAGGTAAAAGCTCTGGGTCAGACTTCTACGTTATGTCTTATAGGCTCAGGCCATCTCAAACTCCAAAGTTACTGTGGCAATCCCAAAGTTCTGGCATTTTTCAAGAGGTTAGAATTTCCTGGGAAACTAAGTGGGCCCTCTGAACAGTAACTTCTTGTTGGATCCCTCCAGGGTCTCTGACTCTTCAACCTCATGACAATCTTTAACTTTTTTCATAATCCCTACAATCCCGGGGCTTCTCATGCAACTGGATTTGTGTCTTTACTGATGGCTGTCCATGGCCCTTCCTATTTCAACCTCAGTTGCTCTCCATTCCTGCCTTCAAAACATGTACCAGCTCTAAAAATTCTGCCTTTATACCATGTCCAGCTACCCAAAAAAGGCATAGCACTGGTTCAACTGGATCACAATATTTGTGGGCTGATATTGAGGAAACATTTATAATATTATACCTTGATGATGATTACCAAGTATGTGTTAATCATAATGACCTCTTCAACCCAGTTGAACATCAATTCAGAATTCAAAATATCAAACATCTATAGGCTGCTCAGTCTACATAATGTTTCTTGTATGTAGGCTTTCAGTTCTGATCATTTGGCACTGAACAATCAATTGATGTGTCTTCCATGAAGAAAGCCAACTCTTCCACTCTGAGCTTTCTTCAGTTTCCTATATTTCTTTGAAGGGCTGACCCTGTAGCCTTTTGCATTACTTTTGCATATACATGAGTGTTGTCTCTGTTCAGCTTACATTTGGACAGGCAAATTAACGAGGCATTTGGTTGTAATTCTGACATTACTAGGAGACAAAATCTCACACAAAACTTCCTGATCCTCTGCTTCTTGCCGTCTTTGAGACCTCTCTTTCACCATGTTTCCGGAGACTTAGGTGTTAGAATGTTGTATGGATACATCCTTTGCAACTCTCCATTTTGATTGGTTGTGGTTTTCTGTTGTGGCCTGCATCTGTTACATGGAAATTTTCTTCACGAGGGGTGAAGACTACATGTATTAACACAGAGATTTATAGGTTGTTGTGGGAATTATGATAGCTTAGTGGTTATAGATTTTCCTTCAATGGTCAAGATTCACTATCATTATCACTGAGTAGTTATTTAAGAATTCAGTAACAATCATGTTTTCCCTGTTGTTGCGCAATCTCTATCTATATTTAATAATATGTTTAACAAATTAAATAGCAACATATTTAATAAATTAAATTCTAAATTACATTTGAAATTCAAAATTCTTGACTATTAACTTAGGTTCCTTTGCCTGAGATGTCTCTGAACATATTTTTCACTTCTTGCACACAAATGTAGTTATTTAATCCCCCAAATATCCTGTATGATCTGTGGCTGTTGAAAACAGCAGTTATGTAAAAAGAGTACTATACAAAAGAAACAAACATTATATGGCGCTAACTAACACCTGTGCTGGAAACCTTATCTAAGGCAAATTTAGAACAGAGTGTAAAAATTGGAGGTCAGTTTTATAAACAAAAGTCACGTGGAAGCCTGGAAGTCAGTTCCTTTTGAGCTCTGTAATACAGGGAATTAACCTTGCAGCTGCTGCTGTTTGGATTATGCAATTAAATTCTCCAGAGTAGACACATTCACCTTGGTATGTATATAAGGCATTTAAATGCAGACTTAACCCAGTAACTTCAGCCTGTTCCTGCTGCTCTCTGGGTAGTTAAGGGAGGATAGAAGCAAATCAAGTAGACCTCCACTTCCTGGGTACAGTCTTAGGGGAAAACAGTTGTAGGCTTCTAAAGGTGGAGGGAGTTAAAACAAACAAGCAGAAGTATGTTACCTTTAAAAATCATCTCACTCAGGAAAACAAAACACAAACTTAGAGCGTTTCTGCTGCTTTTTAAATCAGGGGAAATAAATAGAAAATACACTACTAAAGAAGATAACTGGGAAATCCAAATGCTGTGTTAAAACTAAATTTCAATCTGTAAATCTTTAAATGTTCTACAAATCATATTAAACACTATCAAAAATTTTAAACGAAACTTATAGTTCAAATTACATTTCCTCAGCTTATCTCATAAACATGCAGGTTGGTAACACTAATGTTTAATTTCAAAAGTAATTGTAGAAAGGCACAACTTAGAGTATCATTTACCCTCTGTTTTTTTTCCTGATTTTGCAAATTATTAGCTCCTCTCAATTATTGACTCCCCAAATAAGAAAAAAAAACTTATATTTTCTTATAACTCAGCTACTTCTGTTCATTCTAAACATATTTTTTGAAACTGTGAAAGAGTAACTTTCACATGGTAGACTGAAGGTATCATTTAATATATATGAAAAGTTTCTGCACCCCGATAAGCCTCTCTGCCAATTCAATAATCCAAAGCATACTAAATAAAAAAGAATTAGTAAAAGCCCAGGTTTAATGTATACCAATAACCAAGGATGTCTTTGCAGCCTTCCAGAGAAGAGCTGGGGCAGATAGACAGGAAAACTGTGTGTTCGTTTTCTGGGGTGCACCTTAAATACCTTCTGTGAGTGGTCTTGAGCATCTTTGGGGAGGGGTCATTGTTTGGCGTGCTTTCTCAGGGGTGAAGTCTGCGGGAGGGAACTCACAGGGAAGGGGACAGGGATAGAACTTCCATGTGAACATTCCAGACATTTTGGATATATGGATGCCAAGGACTATGGTGTGGCCTTAACCCAAACATTCCCGACTGTTTGCAAATATGAATGTCAGGGACTGGAGTGATGCTTCCACCCAAACAGTATGATTTAAGTTAAACCAAAGCTTTATAATTAGAGGCTAAGGCTTTATTGACTTGTTTCATGTCAAAAATAAGAGTTTATCTTCTTTGCTCTTCTCTAAATAATGACGATGCCCCACATCAGTTTTCTTTGAATTTTGTTTCCTCTGAGAACATAATTCAATAGTGACAATTCTCTTATTATGTTACCAAATTGTGTCTCATATTAAACTTAGGAACCACAGACCAGCACACCTAGCACCACCCTGACCTTCTTCACATTTCAAACTGTGATTATCCAATTGACCACCTTGGTGTTTCTCGTTACTTGCATGGTCTTATCTTGCTCTTCTTTCTTTTTCACTGTTTTGTGCCTTGCCCAGCTCCATCAAGCAACCCCGTGATGATGTCTCTGAGCTCACTGCTTCATAGTCTCTTTAATTTTCTCTTAGACTTCGTCTCTACTATGATCACAGTGGCTTCAACAGTGTTCTTTACATTCCAAAGAGAATACCAATATGTCATGAAATGATGTCTAGATGGTAAATTCTTCATGCTTCTCACCTGAAGCCATCTCAATTTGTTCAGATGTCCCTTTAGACTTTCTTTCTACCATTTCTCTTGACTGTCCATTGTCCTCAACAAAAATATGGGGAATGTTAAAATTCAAATGAGGTTATATCTGAACAAAGGTCCCAGAGCTCTTGTGTTGAGCTACAAATCCTCTTATTGTTTGATTCTAGATCTTCTCTGAGATCCTTTACTGCACTAGCACACATCATGATGTTTACTATCAAATCCTCATTGCTTCCTGAGATCTTACAATTTTTAGCATAATATGTATGCTTTCTAATAATATTAAAGAAAATATATAATATATAAAATAATAAGTTATGTCCAAAGAAAAGAAGGAAAATAATATGTAAAAACACAAGTACATGAATGTAAGTATGAACATTTATATTAAAGTAGTTTTGATTTAACAGTAATTTATGGAATTTTCTTTCCCAAAGCATAATAATTCTACAGCAAAGATTCAATTGGCAGATATTCAAAGTTTACAGGTTTCATGTTCTTAGAATTTTGGTTGGCAATGTAAGTTTTATATGTATGTGAACATTTACAATTGCTTTTTAAGTAGCAAGCAAAATAAAATGAAATTTATTTATAATACTTTGTTAAACCATTACTAGAATGTACAGTTTTGAACCATTATTTTAAAATTCTGTTATAAAATCTATGTCTTCATATCTGCAAGATGTAAGGTCAACATATAACTATATCAAATGTTAAGTTTTTCTAGTGGCTCACTCTAAGAGTTTCAGAACCAAACTGTTGCTATTCAGTAGATTTAATTAACATTTGATATAATATGAGAATCAGCAAAAAAGTTTGGATAAAAATATCATTTATAGAGTGCAGAAGAACTAATTTTCTTCTTTCCCTTAATCATTTATGAGAAATATAGCCCACAACGATGACCTTTCATTGTTTATGCTTTATGTCTGTGGAGAAATGGTTTGGGAAACATGGACAGGGAAGAATGTTGAAAAGGTCAGAGAGGCACACCAACATCATTGCTACAGAAATAGCAGATTTCTCTTAGCATCATGTTGGCTACTAGTTGGTAATTACAACCTAACAAGATTAGGAAATAATATTAAAAATAGCATATTTCTACTAAAGACACAATAGATCATTTAGTTATGTTAATAGAACTGAACTAATTAGAAGCTGACAATGGTTTGATGCCATATAGATAGTAACAGCTACAAAACCTGCAGAGAAAACCATGCTAATTAAATAATAAACGGTTGGATGCAAGTGTGCAAATGATTTCAGCAGAGACCCAAGCACTATAGAGATTTTCCTCATGAAGCCAGGGAGTAATCTTCCCTTTGAGCTATCTATACTCTTCTTGAAATTCAGAAATCTATGTTTAAGAAAATATGATCAGGTATGGGGATATAGCTCAGTTGGGAAATGACAGGCTTAGCATGCAGGGAAACCTGGAACTGCTTTCCAATGTCATATAAAACTGTGTGCGGTAGCATAGGCCTCTAATCTCAGCAGAAAAATTAGGAGATCAACTCTTCTCCACCTACATGGTGAGGGGGAGGCAAGTTTGCTTGTATAGGAACTCATCTCAGTTATTCAACAATAAGATGAAATAATTAAGAAAAATAGTGATGATGGAAAAAAGGAAGGAATAATAAAAGAAAAAATGATCTATTAAAATCAGATTTGAAATCAATATCAAATGTTTATACTAAATACAATGAAGAGCAGATTGGTTAATTAATCATGTAAGAAATTAAGCTTTCTCTACATATATTCTATATACATTATATACATATATAATGTATAAATTACATACTTATATATTTATATAGATATTCTAATTTAATGTGGAAAGGCAAAAAGTGCTATCAAATCTCAGGTAAGATACAGAGAGACATAAATGACATATAATTGGAAGGAAATTTTAGTAGAATGCAGACAAGTGAATTCTTCAAGAATTTCCTGGACCAGGAAATGTAGTACTGATTGTACACACACAGAAACAAGTTTGAATAGCACACCAAACTTGAGGTTAAAAAACACACACTATTAATAACAACACTTAAATAAATAAGAGCCCATTACCAAAGTTTTAAGGATGCGGATATCTGTTCAATTTTGAAATGCAGTCCGAAAGACTAAAATTTCATAAAATAAGTAAATTTTGGTATTTATTCAGTTATTGGCCAAAAATTTCATGAAATGATTTTGTAAAAATAGATTAGGGAAAGTTGTTAATATTGAAATAAATGATAATAATTGGTAAGTTGTATCTTCATTTTAAAGTGAAGGTAAAATATTTTATGTATTGGACAATTATTCTAGTAAAGAAGAATGATGGTTTATTATAGAAATATTTATTAACAGATGTAATATCAAATAATTACATGATGGGACGTTTATAAGCATGCCCATTTAGCAGAAATAATAGTGTTAATTTCTCTCATAGGACCTATCATCTATACACACTGGGTAACTGGTCCAGTTAATGGTACCATCTTTTAATAGAGGCTTTAAATCCAAGCAAAAAGTGGTTGGTTGCTCCCATAATATTCATACCAGTGTTGCTCTATTTGATATCCTGACAGGCCAGGTTTTATTAAAGTGTTAATTGTTCACAGCTCTATAAAGCTGTTTGTTAAGTTTATCTCCTACTAGCATGTACAGCATTAATTAGTACTATAGATTCTACACAGTAGGAATAAATTGTCCAGATTTGTACTTGAATCAAATGTATGTTGTGGGACTTACTTTCAAGTTCTGGTTTCTGATGAGAGAGATGATGGTATGTTATAACATTTAAGGGAGTACGTGGAAAATTCTCTGATGACCAACTCAAGAAATGATCAGTTAGTCATGTACCAAAGAAATACAAAGAAATCAATAAGACTGTAGACATCTTGAACAAATAGATAACTTGATTTGACTTTATTTCCATTTATGAATAATCATATCTGTCAATAATTTTATGGTTTTTATTGTAAGCAGTTTTATTATGACATCTGCAGAAATTTATTTGACACGATATGGAGAGTAGAGCCAGTCCAATGGGAAATGGATAATGAGTTTCTTGGAAGATGAAATATCTTCCTTAAAATCATTAAACTGGATACTGGTATAAAATTTTATGAAGGAATGGATGCATAAAGCTGAAAAGTATTAAAGACCATTTCTTGGGAAAGTAAGTTGTGAAGCAAAGTAATTTTCTAAGCGGATACATTAGTGTATAGCAGAAGTAAATCCTCATCATGAAAATAACAGAAAAATAAAGGCTCTCTTCCTTTTATTGGTAAGCTAAGGAAATAAATCCAACTTTTCTATAATAGTTAACTCTACCTCTTTATCTCATCAAAACACTAATTGAAAGCATTTAGAGTAAGGAGCTGTTAAATAGGAAAGGATCAGAAATTGCTTGGGAGAAAAACCAAGAAGGAACTAGTTTTAAGGAGTATTGCATCCATAATATTGTAATCTACTTTGACAGCCAGTCTAATTATATTTTCTTGAAGGTTTGCCAATTTAATATACTTATCACAATCCTCAAAGAGCCATAATAATGTTTTTTCCTTGATATAAACTTTTTTTAATAAACAACTTTGTGTGTCTATGGATTGTCTTCAGTATTCCTTCTACCATTTTCCCATAATAAAAGCCTTAGTGATTTCTGCTTATATGAAATCCCAGCAAAAGGATAAATCATTTATAAGCCATGAGTTCAGCTATATTCTGAATAATTTCTGTGACTATTTTCTGCCAATAGGACATGGAAAATGGATTGTATGCAATTTCTTTTGCACATTCATTTTTATTTTCTGTCACTTCAATAGCTCCTGTTTCTTTAGTCTGAACTCATTTTAAGCTATAGGAACCTGGATATGTTATAGTACAAAAGATAAATTTTAAGTCAGAGATTATTTGTGTTGTGGTTACCCCTTACTACCATAAAATGCTCTTTCTTGTTCATGTTATAAATAAAAGAAAGAGAATAAATTAAATTATTTTATAGATGTTTTCATCTGTAAATTTTTGTTAGAATAAAAATAACTGGTTAAAAATATAATCATCCTTGAAGTATATTTCACTATGTGATTATTTAAAATTAAATTATTTCTATTATTAAAAAGATAAATATAAAAAGTTTTATAAAATAATTAAATATTCCCATAGGATTTTTTTTGTAAATCATCTGTCCTTTGGGAGAAAGCATGATCTTGTTTTAAAAAATCACTTAAAGAAAGTTTGAGTTATAGAGAAATTATATTTTCTTAGCAGTGAACATCTTGATATTCTGTGATGAATCTTATATTATCTCAGCTACAATCTATATACTTGTATAGTCTTAATATTACTTGCTGATATCATTTAGAATACAATACTTTTGAAACACAAACTGAGCCTGTGAAGTGTTGTATTTCATTTGAAATTAATCAGTCTTAATATGCTCTTTTGCATGAGCTTTTTGAAATTCAATGTCACATTAATAACACCACTTTCAAATCAAATAGAAATGTAATAATTTGCAAATTAAAAGTCAAGCAAGACACACATCACTTAAATAAGTCATGTAATTCAGTGCCATCCTAATGATCCAGAGGTACATGTGCATTTTACTGAGAAAATGGCCTCAGTTATGTGGGAGAGCAGATGCTAAGGATGTTCTCAAATCTTGTTCATCATTTAATCCATTGTATTGTCCTTTTGGCTGATATATGCTAGCTTTTCAAAATCAACTTAATCTGGAATAAATTAGGTCAGCAATTTTTAAATAAATATGAATTTCTTTATCACATATATACAGATATGTTTGAAAGGTATAGTGTTCTCGAATTTTCCTTAGATTTTATTTTTCCATGGCTGTGTTATTTTGTCATTTAGTTCATTTGTCTATTTTACATTTAGTTTTAGTTCTCAATTTAAAATTGAAAAAAAGAAAGGATTTAAGGAAGGGGATAGTTAAAGATTAGCATTCCAGGTTTCTTGTATCTATCATCTGTCTCTAGTATGATGCTCTATCTTCTCTATAACATTTCAGTGTTTTAATAGATATTAAACCTTAACAATATCAATTTGAATTTTTATATATCTTATGAATATACTTATTTCAGTAATGAATAGATTTTGGAGATATTATTCTTTATATTGCTTTAAATTATGTTCAGAGTAATGAACTTTTCACCAAACTTTTTATTACAAGTATGTCTTTATAAACTTTTTGCAAGCTATTGAAATTGATCCTGGCTTAAGCTCCTCCAGAGATAATTTCTTACAATAGCAAAATACCTAAGCTTATATTTTGTGTCATCAAACCCCACACACTAATAATAAAGGATTTCTACACTTATCTCTCACCAATGGAGAGGTCAACCAGGCAGAAACTTAACAGAGAAATAACAGAACTAAAAGATGTAATGAATCAAATGGATTTAACAGACATATATAGAACATTTCACCCAAACAGGAAAGAAAATATCTTCTTCTCAAGACCTTATGGAACCTTCTCTAAAATTGATCACATACTCGGGAACAAAGCAAACATCCACATATACGAAAAAATTGGAGTAACCACCTGTGTCTTTTCGGATCACCATAGAGTAAAGTTAGAATTTAACAACAATACCACCACCAGAAAGCCTACAAACTCAGGGAAACTGAACAGCCAACTACTGAACCATCTGTGGTTCAAGAAAGAAATAAAGAAAGAAATTAACGTCTTCCTTGAATTCAACAAAAATGAAGACACAACATACCCAAACCTATGGGACNGACTGAAAATAATCAAACTGAGAACTGAAATCAACAAAATAGAAACACAGAAAAGAATCCAAAGAATCGATGAAACAAAGAGCTGATTATTTGAGAAAATCAAAAATATCGACAAACCCCTATACAATCTAATCAAAAGGCTGAGAGAGAACACTCAAATTAATGAGATCAGAAATGAAAAGAGGGACATAACAACAGACACTGAGGAAATTCAGAGAATCATGAGGTCTTACTACATTTCAGGGTTGGCAAAAGGCTTGGCTCTGGAGGGGTTCCCAGGAGTTCATGGTAATGACCCCAGCTGGGACCATGGGCAGTGGAGGGCTCCTGAAGTGGCATTTTCCTGTAGTCAGACTAATGACTGTCTTGAATAACACCATATAACCTTCATCCGGCGATGGATGGAGATAAAGACAGAGAACCACATGGGAGCACTGGACAGAGCTCCCAAGGTCCAACTGAAGGAGGGAGAATATGAGCAATGAAGTCAGGACCACGAGGGGTTGGTCCACCCACTGACACAGTGTGCCTGATCTAATGGGAGCTCACCAAACCCAGCTCCACTGGGGCTAAAGGAGCATGGGATCAAACTGGACCCTCTGAATGTGGCTGACAATTGGGGCA
>LOEQ01007462.1:3779-18256 GCA_001685075.1 Bramus lutescens | reverse complement strand
ATATGGGTCTATTTTCATTCTTCTACATGTTGAAATCCAGTTATGCCAGCACCATTTGTCAAATATGCTTTCTTTTTTCCCATTTGATATTTTTGCTTCTTTGTCAAAAATCAGATGTTCGAAGTTCTGTGGATTAATATTTAGGTCTTCTATTCAGTTCCATTGGTCCTCTTTTCTGTTCTTATTCCAAAAACAGGGTGTTTTCAGTACTGTAGCTCTGTAGTAGAGTTTGGAGTCAGGGATTGTGATGCCTCCAGAATTTTTTTATTGTACATGATTGTTTAGGCTATCCTGCTTTTTTTTTTCCTTATAAATTTGAGTACCGTCCTTTTGAGTTCTGTGAAGAATTTTGCAGGGCATTGCGTTTAATCTGCAGATTGCTTTTTGGTAAGATTGCCATTTTTCCTAAGTTAATTTTCCTACCCAAGAGTATGGGAGATCTTTCAACTTTCTGGTGACTTTTTGAATTTCTTTCTTCAAAGATTTAAAGTTCTTGTCATACAAGTCTTCCACTTGTTTGGTTAGAGTTACTCTGAGACATTTTATGCTCCTTGTGGCTATTGTGAATGGTGTTATTTCTCTGATTTCTCAGATTATCATCTGTGTACAGGAGGGCTACTGACTTTTTTGAGTTAATCTTGTATCCTGATATATTACTGACAATGTTTATGCATTGTAGAAGTTCCTTGGTGGAACTTTTGGGATCTCTTATGTAAACTATCATATTATCAGCAAACAGTGAGAGTTTAGCTTCTTTTCTGATTTTATCCCTTTGATCTCCTTTTGGTATATTATTGCTCTAGTTAGGACCTCAAGAACTATATTGAATAGATATGGAGAGAGTGGACAACCTTGTCTTGCTCCTGATTTCAGTGGAATTACTGAGAGTATCTCTCACTTTAGTTTGATGGTGGCTGTTGGCTTACTGTATATTGCCTTTATTATGTTTAGGTATGTTTCTTGTATCCCTACTCTCTCCAAGACCATTTTTATGAAGGGATGTTGTATTTTTTGAAAGCTTTTTTGGCATCTAATGAGAAGATCATGTGGTTTTATTTTTTCAGTTTGTTTATATGGTGGATTATGTTGACAGATTTTCATATGTTAAAGAATCTTTACATCTCTGGGATAAAGTCGAGTTGATCATGTTTGATGATGGTTCTGATGTGTTCTTGGATTCAATTTGTCAGTATTTTATTTAGTATTTTTGCATGAAAGTTCATGAGTGAGATTGGTTTGTAATTCTCTTTCTTAGTAATGCCTTTCTGTGATTTGGGTATCAGGGTAATTGTAACTTCATAAAAAGGGTTTGGCAATGTTCCTTCTGTTTCTACTGTGTGGAAAAATTTGAGGAGTATTCATATTAGCTTTTCTTTGAAAGTCTTATAGAATCCTGAATTGAAATCATGTGGTCCTGGACTTTTTTTGGTTGTGACACTTTTGATGACTATTTCTAGTCCTTCAGCTGTTATAGGTCTGTTTAGTTTTTGATTTAATTTTGGTAAGTGATATTTATCCAGAAAATTTCCATTTCCTTTTTGTTTTTCAATTTTGTGGAATACAGGTTTTCAAAATATGACCTGATGATTCTCTGTATTTCCTCTGTGTCTGTTGTTATGTCCCCCTTTTCATTTCTGATTTTGTTAATCTGGATATTCTCTCTCAGCCTTTTGGTTGGTTTGGATAAAGGTTTGACTATTTTGTTGATTTTCTCAAAGAACCAACTCTTTGTCTCATTGATCCTTTGTATTGTTTTCTTTGTTTCTATTTTGTTGATTTCAGTTCACAATTTGATTAATTCCTGCTGTATAGTTCTCTTAGGTGAGTTTGCTTCTTTTTATTCTAAAATTTTCAAATGTTTTGTTGATTCACTAGACTGGGATTTTTTAGCTTCTTTATGTAGACATTTAGTGCAAGAACTTTTCTCTTTACACTGCTTCCATTGTGTCCCATAAATTTGGGTATAATATGCAGTCATTTTCATTGAATTTTAGGAAGTCTTTAATTTATCCCTTTATTTCTTTCTTAACCATTGATGATTCAGGTGAGCATTTTTTAAATTTCCATGTGTTTTGGGACTTTCTGGAATTAGTATTGTTGTTTACATATAGTTTTAAACCATGGTGATCTGATAAGTTTTATGGGTTCCAATTTTTTTGTATTTGTTGAGGTTTTTTTTGTTACTGAGTATGTGGTCAATTTTTGAGAAGGTGCCCAGAATAAGGTATATTCTTTTCTATTTGTATGGAATATTCTATAGATGTCTGTTAAGGCCATTTGAGTCATAACATCTATTAGTTCCCTTATTTATCTGTTCATTTTTTGTCTGACATATGTGGTCAGTGGTGAGAGGGGAGTGTTGAAGTCTCCTACTATTAGTGTGTGTGGTTTAATTTATTATTTAAGCTTTAGAAGTGTTTCTTTTACATATGAGGATGCCCTTGTATTTGAGGCATAAATGTTCAGTACTGAGATTTCCTCTTGATGGATTTTTCCTGTGACTAATATGACATGAGCTCCTTTGTCTCTTTTGACTGATTTTAGCTTGATGCCTATTTTGTTAGATATTAGAATATTTACACCAGCTTCTTTCTTAGGTCCATTTGATTGGAATAATTTTTCCCAACCCTTTACGCTCAGATGATGTCTGTCTTTGAGGTTAAGATGTGTTTCTTATACGCAGAAGAAGGATGGATTCTGTTTTCGTACACAATGTTAGCCTGTGCCTTTTTATAGATGAGTTGAATCCATTTATAGTAAGGGATATTAATTACCAGTGATTGCTATCTCCTGTTAATTTTGTTTTCATTGTTGGTGAAGTTAATTGTGCAATCTTCCTTTTCCTTTCTTTGATATTTGCTGCTATGTCCATAAATGNNNNTTTTGGTGTAGCCAACATCCTTTGGTTGGAGTTTTCCTTCTAGCATTTTGTGTAGAGCTGGGTTTGTGGCTAAGTATTGGTGAAATCTAGCTTTGTCATGGAATATTGTTCTTCCTTCAATGATGATTGATAGTTTTTCTGGGTATAGTAGTCTTGACTGGCATCCACGGTCTCTTACATCTGCATAACACTTGACCATGACCTTCTGGCTTTCATTATCTTCCATGAGAAGGCAGGTGTAATTCTGATAGGTCTACTTTTATATGTTACTTGGCCTTTTCCCTTGGTTGCTCTTAATATTTTTTATTTACTCTGTATGTTTAGTGTTTTGATTATTATGTGGTGAGGGGAGTTTATTTTGGATCCAGTCTAATTAGTATTCTGTAAGATTCTTGTATTTTCATAGTCATGTTTTCTTTAGATTGTGAAAGTTTTTTTCTATGATTTTTAGGTCATTTTCTTCTGCTTCATATTTGGTGGTTCAAGTCTTGCTGTTCTATGGTCTTTAGGTTTTACTGGTGTTATGTTGCTCTTTGAGGTGTTGTGTGTGTTCTTACCTTTTCTACTCATCTTTTCCTCTAATA
The DNA here is from genome assembly GCA_001685075.1 of Bramus lutescens. Lineage (NCBI taxonomy): Eukaryota > Metazoa > Chordata > Mammalia > Rodentia > Cricetidae > Bramus > Bramus lutescens. The sequence goes on along the minus strand of LOEQ01007462.1, from coordinate 14,791 downwards.
TGTGTGGTTGGTGCTGTCTGAGATTCTGTTGATTAATCTTCAAGGTGCCAAAGCTCAGAAGGTTTTTTTGGTTGTTTTTTTGTGGTACACTCAGTGCCACAGTTCTAGTTACTTCGTTGGTTTCTCCCTGTTCCTGGAGATAGCTCAGCAGTCCTGGGCTGTGCTAGGCTCCCTTGGAGTTTATTGTCTCAGGTCTACTTTGGCCTAGGTAACTGGCTTTGACCTTTTTTTGTAAAGCCTGATCTGGGTCCTCTCCTGCAGAAGTCCCTGGCTTGGAGTTGGTCCTGCAAATGTCTCAGGCTCCTGTCTACTGCTTCAGAGTTCCCAGGTTTGGGCACACAGAGAACCTCAGAGAACCTGGCTGTGTCTTATTCACTCAGAGGTCCAAGACTCACGTTTCAGGTTCCTGCCTTTTCCCTTTGATGTCCCAGACCAACACTTGGACCCACAGAGGTCCTAGCTCAGGCTTACTCTTTCTGAGGCCGCAGACTTATGCCTGGCTGTGCAGAGATCTCTGGTTCTTGCCTACTCTCTTGGAGGTCACAGATTCATGCCTAGACTGGCATTGGTTTTGGCTCAGGCCTAGCTCCTTAGAGGTCCTAGACTTATGCCCAGACCCACAGGGTTCCTGGCTTAGATATACTCCCTTGAAGGTCCCAGATTCAGATGTGAACCCTCATTGGTCTCTGGCTCTGGTTCACTTGCTCAGAGTTTACTCCCCAACCTGTTCCTGTGGAGTGTGCTGTCTCTGTTCTCCTCTGGACCAGAACACTGGCTTAGTCCTGGTCTGCCAGTGTCCCAGAAATTGATTGATTCCCAGCTCCTGATCCAATGGAGCTTGCTTTCTCAGGCCCATTCCAGCCTAGGCATCTGGTTCAGTCCCATTCTTGTGGAATTTGTTGCCTCAATCCTGCTCAGGACCAATGTGGAGTTTATTGCCTCAGGCCTACTTTAGCCTAAGTTACTGGCTTTGACATGTTTCTGTAAAATTCTAGTCTGGATCACCTCCTGTAGAAGCCTCTGGCTTGGAGTTGGTTCTACAAAGGTCTCTGGCTCCAGTCTACTGCCTTGGAGTTCCCAGGCTCGGGTGTGCCCAGAACCTCACAGGACCTGGCTCAGGATTATTCTCTCAGAGGTCCCAGACTCCAGATAGTTTAATATTCTTTCTTTCTAGCTATGGTATTAAAATGACACTTGGGATGCTCTAGGATGGGACAGATTATGGTTGATTGTTTCAGTAGTTCAGTATAGCCAACTCCTTCCACATTGTTGTGGTGGGAGGACATCAAAGAGCTGGTTTGGGTGTTGCAAGCTCCTTGCTAGAAGCCTCTTCTGTGGCCTATACAAGAGCTTGTAGGATGTCCATGTGTGACAGAAAGAGAAAATATGTAAGAGATTGGGGAAAATATATAATGTATGCAAAGCATAGGTAGAATGGCTGGAAAGTTAAATTCCATATGACACAAGTAACAATTAGATTAAACTGTATGCTTTAAAACAAATAAAAATTACTATTGAACATATATATATATATATATATTTTTTAAGGAGAGGTACTTGCTTAACTACCAAATGTTTGTTTCTTAAGAAAGTTGATTTTCACTTGCAAGTTTCCCAAAATATTTACTGACATTTGTTACCTAACCAGAGAATTCACAGACATTACATGATTATATAATTGGTTCATGATAAAAGTGTGTCTTCTTTCAAACCTCCTGCCAGTAGCATGAAAGTTCAGTTAGCACTATTGTTCAAAGTGAACTGCTGCTGAAAATGTAGTTAAATATATTTCTGTAAAACATACTGCTATTTATATTGAAGATCATTTAACGGTAAGATTGCTCCTTGTAGCTGAGACAGGGAAACTGGAAAGTATACCCATGAAATCTCAGCAAGGAGGCTGCCTACCAGAACATGAACAATCAATTGAGATATCATTATAAGTGAGGAAAATCTAACAGGACTCTTCCCTTATATCAATATCTATCAGTAGCTGAAGTCTGTTGAGGAAGAACAACCAGGTATCTCCAGGGATAAGTCCCCTGAATGATTATCCAATCTCAAGTGCATAGTGCAATGCCTGCTTTAAGTGCTGTGTGCTGTGATATGGTTCCCAAGTCAGGCAAGGGGCTGGAGATTAAAACATACACAGACACACAGAGTTATGGGTAATGCCAAAAATTCTCCCACCAAGAATGTCCATTTTGTTATCTTCCATAGAAGCTTATATAGGGTCTCCTTGACTAATGGCCACACTCTAATTCTCCTCTGAAAGCCCACCAGAAACCAGTTTCCTGACACCAGGAACTCTTGAGGGTCTCGTGCTCAGAGCAGCTGCAAAACAAGTTGTTTTCTCAGAGCAGCTACAAGCAGAGGAAAATAAGTTGTTTACTCTGGCCAGCATGGTTCACAGGAAATTCATGGTCTGGTGGTCCACAGTATGTTGTATGTACATATGTGTAAATATGTATGTGTGTGTGTTCCTTTGGTTCTTTGTGTGTTTATCTGTTTAAGTGAAACAATAACCATTAAAGGAAAAGCAGCCATGACTTTAAAATGAGATGGAGAAAACAGGACATAGGAAGGGGTGAAGGGAAGAGAGGGATGTGGGTAAGATTCTAATTATACTGTAGTTAACACACATTTGAGCAACTGAGATGTATTTTGTCACAGTTGCCAAAGCTGGAAGTCCAAGTTGACAAAATGTACAGGAATTCATGCCATGGAAATTTCTCTTCTCAAGGGACTACTAACTGTGATGCCACAAGGTCTTTATTCTGCCATAAGTATATATTCCTTACAGTAGTTATGCGAAGCTCTTGTTTAACAGAAAGCTATTTTAATCACATGTTCAGATATTTTGTTTTCAAAGCATTACACCCTGCGGTACTGTATGTTAGAGCATTGTCATGTGGATACTTGATGCAGTTCCTACTATAAGAAGGAGGGAATTGTGCAGAGTGAGAGATTTTAATTTACATCTGTCAAAAAATCATAGAAGAAGCAATTCTCTAGAATAATAATTGGCCAAAAGAGGAATCTCAGGATTGCAGTTATCAACAAATGTGGCAATCTAGTACTAGGTGATATACTTCATGTCTGCCTGGAAAGGTAGACATTTTTCTCAAATTTTGAGGAGACAAATACTAAAAATGTGCTGCATTCCAAAGTGTCCACTGGCCAAGCTGTTATCTGACTATTCTTGTGGAAGACAAGTACTTTTTTTTCATTTGATAAAGACCAAAATGACTCATCTTCATGCTACATACAATTAAAATTTTCTTTTAAAATTCCCATTAACTTCTGCTCACACAGTATGTGGGCAATAGCTGTAAACATTTGGTATCACCAGGAGAATACGTTGTTAGTTTTATAGCAGGTTGTATAATATTTTCTTCAAATAGAAACCAAGTTGATTCTAATAATAACTCAGTACTGTTGTGGAAGTCCATAAGGCAAGTCCGTGAAGCTCTCTCTTCAGGTATTAAATCTTTTTATTACTCCAAGTTTCTCTGTAAACATAGATAAAAGGTATGTCTTTGATGGTCACAGTGCTAGCCTTTGACAACACAGTTAGATAATGTTGATCAAATTCAACAGTAGTATGTATTCCCATATCTTAATAATTTAAAAAAATCCTTTAAAAGAGTAATATACTGAAAATTAAATGCAACACCAAGTTTTAACTACTAAATTAAGGCTACTGTTGTTAAAACACCTATAGTTCATAAAAGGAATAAGTAACCTTCAAAATTTAGGGCAAGGCTAAAGATTAATATTAAAGTAACTTTCTTTTATTTTACTGTCACAGTTGTCCTTCCAAGGTTCAAGCATTTTACTAATTATTTGTTCATAAGCTTATGAACAATAGATGTGGTTACTAAATGTTAACGAGTCCCCAAATTTAGACGTTTTCTTCATAATCATCTGGACATTTCCAAACAACATAGTTAATGGAAGCATCAATTCTTTGTCCTTTTGCATTTCAGAGAACTGCAATCATTGAAAATAAAGCTTCTAAAACAAGACATTAAGGTTTGTTTATATTGAAGGAAAAAAGAAACTGAATATAATAAATGACACACTCTGCAATGAGATTCACGACTTTTTTCTGAAATTGCATGCTTATTTTAATTAGTTTCTTAACCTTTGGAAAAAATTCACTGGAAGAAGCTTCCATTTGCACTAGAAACATTTACATTATGAAATTAAATTCAGAAAGCTTATGATTGTGGAACATTTTAGTTTGGCAAATATTCAAACTATTTTAAATATAGACAAGAGTTTTAATGAGTTCTTGATATGGGAATAAAGAGTTATATAAAATATTAAGAACTACAGGAAAAAGTCAGTAACCAGAAAAATGTTTAGTTTATTATAGTTATATATTATAATAATAAAAATGAAAAAAACAGCTGTTAGTATTGATCAATTACAGTTAACAGAAGTTCCTCTCTTACTAACATTTAAGGGTGAGATTGTTTCCTCAAAGTGTTAACTTCAAATAGAAAGGAGTCAATCAAAGTTTTTATAATTAGTAATGAAATGTAACTTTAAGCAACATCTCATGCAAAATGAGTTTTAAAGGTACTTTGTACAAAAATAAGGTCTCTTAAAATATTAGTAATGGAGAAGACCAAGAGAGCATACTACTCATTGGTTAAAAATAACAATGACATTTTAAAAATTGTAAATTTAAAAAATGTAAATGGATGGAACTAACAAAAAACATCCTTAGTGAGGTAACTAACCCAGACCCAGGAACATGATACTAGCTATGAAACAAAGGGTAACAAGCCTATAGTCTAAGACCACAGAGAAGTAAGTAACAAGGAGAAGCCTAAGGACACATATCTAGATCCCCCTGGGAAGGGGAAATAAAGGAGATCTCCTGAAAAAAATGGGAATAAGCAGGTGAGGGGGAAAAGGTAGTATAGAAGGGGAGGATGATGGGAGAACTTGAGGGAACAAGATATTCAAGATGGAGGAAATACAGAGATGGAGAGCAAGGCAAAGATATCTTTCTTGATCGAAGGAGCCATTATGGGGCTAGTAAGAAACCTGGCCATAGAGAAATTCCTAGGAATCCACAAGGATGACCCCAGTTAACCCCCAAGCAATAGTGGAGAGGGTACCCAAACAGGCTCTGCCCTGTACACGGACTGATGACTATCTTAAATATCACCATAGAACAGTTCATCCAGCAACTGATGGAAGCAGAGGCAGAGATCCACAAGGGAGAACTGGACTGAGATTTCAAAATTCAGTCAAAGAGTGGGAGGAGTGAGAATATGAGCAAAGAGGTCAAGACCATGATGGGGACACCCATTGAAACAGCTTACCTGAGCTAATGGGAGCCCACCAACTCTAGCCTTACAGTAAAGGAGCAAGCACAGGACCAAACTAGTCCCTCTGAATGTATGTGACAGTTATATGTACGGGGCAAACTACAGGACCACTGGCAGTGAGAACAGGATTTATCCTTACTGTTTGTACTGACATTTTGGAATCTCTTCTCTTTGGAGGGATACCTTTCTCAGCCTAGATATAGGAGGGAGGACCTTAGTCCTTCCTCAAAGCAATTTGTTAGACTTTGTTGACTCCCTATGGGAAGCCTTACCTTCTCTGAGGAGTGGATGGGGGTAAGATATGGGGAAAGTTCAAAGGAGTGGGGCGAGGTAAGGGAGTAAAAACAGGGATTGGTATATTAAATAAGAAGAGATAGTTTTCTTTTAAAAAAAGATATTAGTAACAAAGCCTTATATGAAAATATAGACAGGTGAAGTGGGATTTCCTTCTGTATGCTGTGAATATAATTGGTTATTAAAGAATCTGTCTTTGGCCTTGCAGGGCAGAATAGAGGTATGGAGGTAAAACTAAATGCTGGGAGAAAGATGGCAGAACTTTACCCAGTAAGATACAGCCTCATGGCGATACACCAATTAATGGAGATTGGTTAATTTAGGATATGAGTTAGCCAGAAATACTCTTTAAGTTATTGCATTGCAAATAAAAGGGTTTTTGTGTGATTATTTAGGGTCTGAGCATCTCGGAACAAACAAGCCACCTCCTACAACAGACAGTAAATACATGAAAATACTCATAAAAGGATAATAATTCAGTTTTATTATATCTTAATATTGAAAAATTGCTGTTATATGTGTTTGAATTTTACTTTCTTTGAATTTACAGTATATACCTCTGTGTATATGATATAAAAGATGTATGAGGTAACTCAGATTATACATAATTTCACAATAATGAATATATTACACAATGGTAGTTCACAGGTATATAAACCAAACAATTATTTAGGATACTATGAAATTGAAAGCATTTTTTTGTTCTCAAGTCTCAAAAGTAGCATAAATATAAAAGATAATGCATATGACTTTACCACGTGTAAGAGTTGGTCAAGTGTTTTGTTGACAATTGTATTTGAAGAATTTTAAAGACCTAGGTCAGATTTATTTAAAATTAAAATGTATTTAAATATGTGTGCTAAATACGTATTCTTTTTATAAAGCAAAGCTTAAGTAAAAATTGACTATAACAAATTAATAACAGAAAAGAAACATACTATATCAAAAAACAAAATATGCAACCACAAATTATTGATTCAGTAATGACTTCTGGAGACCTGAGGTTTTGAAGAATGTTCATGTAATTATGTGTGTTTGGGAGGTACCTCCATTAGGTGTCTAACATGAAACTTAGGCTTTTTTTTAACTTTCAAAAGTCTTTATTGAACCAAATACATGTTAAATCCCAAAGCATTTCATTTTCAAGACAGGGTTTCTCTTTGGAGCCTTTACTGTCTCAGTGTGGGCTCTGCTTGCTTCTGGGGAAGTCCTCTAGTTTTATTCCAACAAACTGTAGATGAGATCACAAATGATGGCCCCTTCACTGGTTGCATGGCTCTAAAAAAATAAATTATAGAGACACCCATGCACAATGCTCCAACTGCCCAGATGCATATAATTCTCAGGCTATCCCATTTTACAAGAGCCAAGGCATGTATGAATCTGACCCAATGCTCTATAGCAAACTATATTGCAAGGGCCAGCTTCTGTCTGCTCTTCCTCCTTTACGACCACCAAGACCAGTGTCAAGATCCGATGGGAAAGGGAACTGGAGGGTGAAACTTAGGCTTTTTATGCCACAAATAACAAAGTGAAGAAAGAAAAGCAGTGACAGGCAAGCTTCAATAATGGGCTGTGTCTACCAGCAAAGAAGTCTCCAAGGACCAAGAACTCAAGACCACCCACTTAGAAACCAACCATGGAAGGTAGGAGATCAGATATGTGATCACAGCTTTATTACTCCTGCATTCAAATCCATGCCCTCTTTCTACTTTAGGAGTCCAGCATAAAGAGTATTGAATGTAATGAGTCTGTGCATATGGTAAGTGACAGAAGATGCAAGCATATCATCTCTCTTCCAAACCTGACTTACCTTCATAAGTTTAGGCAGAAGTTCTGCCTTGCCAAAACCATATAAGCTATAAAATAATGATAAACGTAAAGAGAAAAGTTTGGAAATAACAACAAATAATTCAAGGGCTTACTGAGGTTATTTATGGGGCTAAATATAGTGCATGGGGAATGGCTTCACTTGGAAATTGCTGCCAGGATGGGTTGTCCTCAGAGAAATCATGGAAATGAAACAATGACATACATTTTTTTCTGTATCTTTTCCATGTACTTAATTGTTTCATTACAGCGCAGTTACTGGTCACTGGACTGGTAGTGTGGTTTTGTCAAAAACATGAAATAGATCCCAGTGCTTTTCTCATGTTCTCATATTTCCTGTTGTTGGGAGAATAACATTTTTGATAGATAATACATTTTATAATGTTCTTATATTATAAATGGAAGCACTGGCAAATTATGATCATTAAGATTCAATGTCTATTAAAACAGGAAAATAGTATTGGCATTTTGCTGACTAAATGTAGAATTGAATTAGAAACCAATAGCAGAATAAATTGATAAAGTTAAATATATGACAATTGAACATTGCTTATCCTATTAGTGTGTGCATTTATAATTGACATTAAAAAATATTTCAGACCAAAAAGGTCACAAAAACATTGTGGATATATGATTAAAGAATGTATATTTTCTTAATGTGAAATATTCAAGAGTACATGCAAATACTGAAAAATAGCGTGTATATGAACAACTTGAATGGTTTATGTATAACTGGAGCACAGAAGTAAGCCAATATTATAAATACCAGATTTAATAGAAGTAATTGTGGTGATTCATATGACCACAGACTGGATGATGTAGTATCAGAAACCTTGGGAGCATGAGGAATATGAAAAGACCAATGACAACACTAGGCACCGTAGGTTCAGAAAGGAAAAGAAAAAAAAAAGGAATGAATGTCCTACTTCTGCAAACATCAAAATAATGAAAGATTGCTGAGATTAATATATAATGATAAAACATAAATTTTACCAAAACTGATAGAATTTAAAAAATGTGATTCGTTTCCCAAGGGGACTGAAAAATGTTAATTACATACATAATATTCCACAAAGAGGGCACCAGACTGTTTAAAGAATCAAAGTTTGTCAATCTTTTAAAAATAATTACCATTTCTTCTACTTACTTCTCCTGCTTCTGAGTCTGTAATAGCTAATATCTTTGGACTTTTTATAAAATATGAATAAACCTTTAATCAAAAATGCAAAAAAACTTGTTTTTATTTAGTTAATAAAACTGAAGGATGTTGTTGGCTAAGAAAGTAAATTCACATAATAAATTTGAGAAAGTATATTTACAAATATAAAAATATTTCAATCATATAAGTTTGAAATGTTTCTACAAAGTCAAAGACTGAATAGCAGTTGAATATTACTTCATTCAATTCTCTCTGAGGTGAGATGTGTAAGCTAAGTTGGCAGATGGACACATCCTTGCTTCAAGTATGATATATAGAAAACCATATCAAATGGCTCACTCATCCAACTTTGGGCAAAGATTCTTTGGCAAGAGAAATACAATATTGTGAGTAATTTTGTTTTATATGCATTGGACACAAGTCACAACAAATTACTCCAATTTTCATCCTGAGTTTTTCCATAACACCACGAGTTTTCAAAACTGTTTTAGTGAGGAACACTGTAAAATACAACGGTAACCCGGCTTGCAAAGCATTTGTGCTTGTATAACTATGGCTCAGCTATCTCGGTAAGAGACCAACTATTCTCTGATTGGATTTAAGACCTTCTCCAAAGAAGGGAACCCCTGCATGGTAGTGTAAATCTATTAAAAATCCCATGCCAAAGATGTGAAAGTTCCACTATAGTGGAACTTAGTCAATTCATCTATCTAAATAATCATAGCATAATGCTGCCTATTATACCTGCATGTTTATATGTTTGGGCCAATACTATTCTGAGCCTTGCCATTTTTTCTGAGGAATGTAGACTCATGTCTGTTCATTCTGCTGATAGTGGGAAAAAAATTGACTGGGCTTAGCCCTAAAAAAGGCACTTACCATTTCACTTCTAAAGCTCAGGGAACGATTGGGAAGAGGGAATCAAAAGAATGTAAGAACAGAAAGTAGATGGCTGAGTTCCAAAGGCTCTTTTCTAGAAAAGAGACAAGGATTGCAGTTATCTAAAACAAACTCTGATTGCATGCACTTTCTCCTCAAAAGGATGGTACCTCAACAGTCCAGCATAAATGATGGTTGAGTAGGATTGCAGGAAATCCTACCATAAGTCATTGGATATTGATCATGGTAAATGGGAATAATTCCTTTCAGTTGGCCACCTGAGTCAGTCCAAAGATGGATTGAATTTTACGTGTTGATGCAGTTAAATTACTTTAAAGTGTGTGTGTGTGTGTGTGTGTGTATTTTCAGATCTAAGAATTAACCCAGGATCTTATGAACACTAGGTAAATGACAAATACTAAACTATGTCACCACTCTTAAATTTATATTTTCAAACTCTTATGTCAATTCTCATATTTTGGAGAGTCAATCATGTAGACAAGGTTAGAACTAATTTGTACACTCTTTGAAAAGTTCCATATGCTCTATATTTTATCAATGTACTAGTTTATCTACTATTTTGAAATTAAGTAAATTTTCATAATATTCAGCAATGATTTATTGATAAAGTTGTATTTGCTTTTAAACTACCGCATGCTTTGGCTATAAGAGACAAAATAAAAATGTGACTCTCTAGGTAACAGTTTTTAAAATTTCCTTTAAAGTTATTTATTTAATTTTGAAATTATGATATATTTGTAGCATATCTCCATTCATTTTCTAACCCTCTACAGTCTCATATACTTCATCTCTGTTCTATGTCTGATTTGTGGCCTTCACCAACTTCCTCCCCTTACTACATACTAACATGTACACCTATATACATATATTTCAAAATATTACTTGATCCTTTTATATAGCATTGCTCATATGAATGTTTTAGGACTGATCATTTGTTATTAGACAATAAACATTTTATATACTCTGTTTAAAATAAAGTTGCAATATGTAAATCTGCCTTATCTGAAACTTGGTGAGGTCCCTCTGCCTCTGCCACAAAAGTGCTCGAAAAGCCATGTGACATTAGACTGAGTTCACAACTTTATAATTTATAACATTTAAAACACAGTGTCTAAATACTTCTTATGGTAATATGCATAATTTACAGAGATGTTTTAAAAATTCTATTTTAGAGGTGTTTTATGTTTATTTAATTAACTACCTCTTTATTACCAATGATATTTTAAGTCCATATGTCTACTTTACCTAAAAAAAAATTAACTTTCTTTTTTTTTGGCTTTTTTTGATTTTTTTAGGTTTTTTATTTTTTTTATTAAAAAAATCCACCTCTTCCCCCCTCCCATTTCCCTCCCCTTCTTCCCCTCTCCCATCCTCTACAGTCATATGAGCAGTCAGAGTTCCCTGCACTGTGGGAAGTTGAAGTTCCTCTCCCCCTCCATCCAGGTCTAGGAAGGTGAGCATTCAAACAGACTAGGCTCCCA
>LOEQ01007460.1:43545-60141 GCA_001685075.1 Bramus lutescens | reverse complement strand
AAACCATTTAGAGATTTTCTTCCTCTTTGAATCTCTCTTTACTGTATATCTCTCCTTTTTTGACCACATGGGTCTTTAATTTGCTAAGGAATATGGAGAAGTTTTTTTGCCACAACTCTATGGCGTTTTAAGGTCCTTGCCAGGAAGCAAGCTGCAACAGTGTGTCCATAGCTCCCTTCTCTGGACCACCTACTTGAAAGAGTCAGAGTTTTCCCTGGCAGGACGGCCCAGAAAGCCCGCATTTTAAAACAGTGCAGCTTTTTTCCTGGTACGGCTGAAAACTGAAATGCTTTACTCTAGTCTTTCCCAAGCTTTGAGGCTTTTTGTGGATGCAGTTATCCATGTGTGTGCCATTTGTAACAATGAGGGGGCCTGCTTGTTGGGGTTTCTGTCCTGCCCAGTTCCCCACAGCCCACAAGCCCCAAAGAAAATCATACAGAGAATTTCCGTAAGTTATAAAACTATTGGCCCATTAGGTCAAGCTACTTATTAGCTCTTGTAGCTTATATTAACCCAATATTCTGATCTATGTTAGTCATGCGGCTCAGTACCTTTCTCAGTGGGGTAGATCACATCCTGCTGCTTCCGTGATCTGGGCAGGAGTGGGACGAATCAACTTCCTCCTTCCCAGAATTCTCCTGTTCTCATTGCATCATTTCTACTTCCTGTCTGGTTTTCCTGCCTATACTTCCTGCCTGGCCAATCAGCATTTATTTTAAAACATGATTGACAGAATACAATTATCCCTCACCATGATATTGGTCTGTAATTCTCTTTTTTAGTAATGTCTTTGTGTGATTTCAGTGTCAGGGTAATTGTAGTCTTGTAAAAAGAGTTTGACAATGTTCCATCTGTTTCTATTCTGTGGAACAATTTAAGGAGTATTACTATCAGTTCTTATTTGAAAATCTTGTAGAATTCTGATTTGAAAGCATCTGGTCCTGTGCATTTTTTGGTCGGGAGACTTTTGATGGCTGTTTCTATTTCTTTAGCAGTCATAGGTCTATTTATTCCTCTTCTGGTCTTTATTTAACTTTGGTAAGTGATATTTATCCAGAAAATTTTCCATTTCCTTAAAGTTTTCTGATTTTGTGGGTTTTTGAAGTATGACCTGATGATTCTCTGAATTTCCTCCATGTCTGTTGTTGTCCCTTTTTTCATTTCTGATTTTGTTACATTGGCTATTCTCTCACTGCCTTTTGGTAAGTTTGGATAAAGCTTTGTCTATTTTGTTGATTTTTTTGGAAGAACCAACTCTTTGTCTCATTGATTCTTTGTATTGTTTTCTTTGTTTCTATGTTGTTGATTTCATCTCTCAATTTGATTATTTCTTGCCACCTAGTACTCCTGGGTGGGTTTGCTTCTTTTTATCCTAGAGTTTTCAGGTATTCTGTTAACTCATTAGTGTGGGATTTTTTTCCAGCTTCTTTATAGGCATTTAGTGCTATGAACTTTCCTCTTAACATTGCTTTCCTTGTGTTCCATAATTTGAATATGTTGTGTGGTCATTTTCATTGAATTTTAGGAAGCGTTTAATTTCTTCCTTTATTTCTTCCTTGACCCATTGGTGACTCATGTGAGCATTATTTAATTTCCATGTGTTTGGGGGCTTTCTGGAATTAGTGTTGCAGTTGAATTCCAGTTTTAAGCCATGGTGATCCAATAAGATACATGGGGTTATTCCATTTTTTTATCTGTTGAGGTTTGCTTTGTTAGCTAGTATGTGATCAGTTGTTGAGAAGGTTCCATGAGGTGCTGAGAAGAAAGTATATTCTTTTATGTTTTGATGAAATGTTCTATAGTTGTCTGTTAAGTCCATTTGAGTCATAACATCTGTTAGTTCCCTTATTTCTCTGTTAAGTTTCTATCTGGCAGACCTGTCCAGTGGTGAGAGTGGAGTGTTGAAGTCTCCCACTATTAGTGTGTGGGGTTTAATGTGTGAATTAAGCTTTATAAATGTTTCTTTTACATATAAGGGTGACCTTGTATTTGGGGTATAGATATTCAGTATTGAAATTTTCTCTTGATGGATCTTTTCCTGTGACAAATATGAAATGTCTTTCTTTGTCTCTTTTGATTGATTTTAGTTTGAAGTCTATTTTGTTAGGTATTACATCATCTTGTTTCTTAGTTCCATTTGATTGGAAAAAATTTTTCCAACCCTTTACTCTGAGGTAATGTCTGTCTTTGAGGTTGAGGTACATTTCTTATATGTAGCAAAAGGATGGATTCTGTGTTTGTTCCCAATCTGTTAGCTTGTGTCTTTTTATAGGTGAATTGAGTCCATTTATATCAAAGGATGTTAATTACCAGTGATAGCTACTAGGTCCTGTTATTTTATTTTTTGTTGTTGGTGATGTTATTGTGTGTTTTTCCCTTCCTTGGGATTTGCCACTTCTAGATCATCCATTGTCCATGTTTTTGTGGATATAACTGACTTCCTTGGGTTGGAATTTTCCTTCTAGTACTTTGTGTAGGATTAGGTTTGTGGCCAGGTATTGTTTAAATCTGGTTCTGTCATGAAATATCTTGTTTTCTCCATCTATGGTGATTGAAAGTTTTACTGGGTATAGTAGTCTGGGCTGACATCAGTGGTCTCTTAATGTCTGCATAACGCTTGACCAGGACCTTCTGGTTTTCATTGTTTCCATTAAAGAAAGAAAGTCTTTCTTTATTCTGTATGTTTAATGTTTCGATTATTATGTGGCAAGGGTACAGTTTTTTTTTTTGGTCCAGTCTATTTGGTGTTCTGTAGACTTCTTTTATCTTCATAGGCATACCTTTATTTAGGTTGGGAAAGTTTTCCTATATAATTTTGTTGAATATATTTTCTGTGCTTTTGAATTGGACTTCTCATTCTTCTACAACTATTTTTCTTAAGTTTGGTCTTTTCATGGTCTCCCATAATTCCTGGATGTTTTGTGTTAAGCTTTTGTTAGATTTAACATTTTCTTTGCCCAATAAGTCTATTTCCTCTGTTGTATCTTTAAGGCTTGAGAATCTTTCTTCCACCTCCTGTATTCTGCTGTTATGCCTACATTTGTGGTTCCAGATCATTTTTCAATATTTTCCATTCCAGAATTCCCTTTGTTTGTTTTCTTTAGTGCCTCTATTTTGGCTTTCAAGTCTTGAATCATTTCTTTCACCTGTTTGATTGCTTTTTCTTGGTTTTCTTTAAAGGATTTGCTAATTTCTTCTAATTTTTTGTTTGTCTTTTCCTCCATTTCTTTGAGAGAATTTTTTGTTTCCTCTTTAAAGGCCTCAAACATTCTCCTAAAGTTTTTTTTAGATCATTTTCTTTTGCTTCATCTGTATTGGGGTGTTCTTGATGTTGTAGAGTCAGTAGTTTTTGTTGGTGCCATACTGCCCTTTGTGGTGTTGTGTTTGTTTTTACCTTGTCTACCCATCGTTTCCTCTGATTGATGTAATTGTGGATGTCACTGGTGATAACTCTTCCAGGTGCCAGTGAATCTAAGGCTCAGATGATTGCTTCTCATGATGGAGTCCAGTCACCCCTAGAGGTCACTTGACCTTCCCAGAGGTTGCTTGGCACTCATGGAGGTCACTCTGCAACTCTGGATGTTGTTTGGGCTTGCTCCCATGCAGATTTCTTGCTTGGGCCTGCTCTTGAGGAGGTTGCTGGCTTGGGTCTGGTCCCATGTAGGTTGCTGGCTTGGGCCTGGTCCCACGTAGGTTGCTGGCTTGTACCTGGTCCCACATAGGTTGCTGGCTCAGGCCTGGTCCCTCAGAGGTTGCTTCCCTTGTACCTGCTCCTGCAGAGGTCACTGGCTTGGGTCTGCTTCTGCAAAGGTTGTTGTCTTGGGCCTGCTCCTGCATAGGTTGCTGGCTTGGGCCTAGTCCTTTGTATATCACTGGCTCAGGCCTGCTCCTGCAGAAGTCACTGGCTTGGGCCTGCTCTGCAAAGGCTGTTGACTTGGGCCTAGTCATCTCTGTATCCTTTTGCATGTGATTTTTCTGCAGTGTAAATTCCATGATGTTGGCAGATGTTCTAGCTCTGAGTAGAGAGACTCCTTACATTCTTTATGTTTATGGAACTGCTCTCCAACAGGTTCTTGCAGCAGGCAACACTGAAAGCATGAATGACAGCCCTACCTTCTTGACCACTCCATGTTCTCCCTGGACACCCTGCCTATAACCCTCCATGCATGTGTTTCACCTGTTGTCAATACTTTGGTGCCTAGGAAGGCGTAAGTATTTGCTGAAGGCCTCCCTATGCCCAGTAAATTCATGGTCTTTGCCCACATTATGAACTACAATACGGAAAAAAAGTGAGAGTCTTCCAAAGGCTCAGGACCTCCTGTCATGGTTAATCTTCATTGTCACCTTGCCTGGATTTAGAATCACCTGGGAGACACACTTTTTTTGAGCATGTCTTTGAGGGCTTTTCCAGAGAGGATTAACTGAGGAGGGGAAACACAGCCTAAATATGGCTCGTGCTGTCTGTGAACTGAGATCCAGGACTGAGTGAAAATGAGAAAAAGAAAGCAAGCTGAGCACTCGCGATCTCTGCTTCGTGTCATAAAACAATTAGCTGCCTCCTATTCCTGCCACAGTGCAGTCCCAATGAGAAAGAGGCAAAGAAGAAAGGCATGGACACTGGGTGTCAAGGCAGCTGCAGAGAGAGTAGCTATTCTTATTGAGGACCTTGGCATCAAATCCCCTGGAGTAGGAGTTACAAGTGACTGTGAGCTTCCTGCAAACCAACTTGCGTCCTTTGGAAATAGATCCTCTGTACTCTGAACCACTAAGCAATAACTTCATTTGAAAAGCATTCATTTAAAAGGTGCTTGTGGGCAGTGGTGGCACATGCCTTTATTCCCATGCTCAGGGGGCAGAGGCAGATAGGAGTCTATGAGTTCAAGGACAGCCTGGTCTACAAGTAAGCTCCAGAACAGCCTGGGTTACATAGAGAAGCCCTGTCTTGAAGAAAAAAAAAAAAGCACTTGCACCAAAACTCAAGGTAAAAGCTGGTAAGGTCAGCAAGGTTGGAATCCATGTAGATAAGCCTGGATGGGCCCTTGCATGAATCTGTGAAGATGAAACCTAAGTTTCAATGGACATGCCAGGATGTCAGAGCTCCTAGTAACAAGGAGCATTTGTTGAATAATGCCGTAGCACCAACTGGAGCTTTCTGACCAAAAGAACCTATGTTGGAGGGGGCTGTTTTATTGGCCCAGCCACCCAGAACGGAAATAATCACACAGAGACCATATTATTTAAATCACTGCTTGGCCTATTAGCTTTAACTTCTTATTGGCCAACTCTTACATATTAATTTAACTCATTTCTATTAATCTGTGTATCACTATGTGGCTGTGGCTTAATGGTTAAAGTTCCGGAGTCTGTCTCTGGTGGGGCTACATGACTTCTCTCTGACTCTGCCCCCTTTCTCCCAGCATTCAGTTTAGTTTTTTCAGCCTAGTTCTCTTCCCCTATAGCTCTGTTATAGGCCCAAAGCAGTCCCTTTATTAACCAATGAAATTCACAGCATACAGAGGGGAATCCCACATCAAACCTATATGTGCTGCAGACAATAAGGCCACAGAGGTGGGACTACCACAGCCTACTGGACCCTGAATAATGTTATGATTATATGTCCCAGATTCTATAACACTGAGCTTCAAGGTTTGATTCTGGTCTTGCTTTAGCTCAATCTTTTCTCACTTTCCTCTTAGACCTCCCTTTTTTGGCCACAATGTTTGTTCTATGCCCTTATGGATTAGAAGTATTAACTTTTCTCCCACAGAGGCTCACAATGAAAACATCATCTTGGTCTTAGAAGAGACTGGTCTCTTGAGCAGTGTTGAGAATTTTGGGATCTTGTGACGTTACCCTAAATGAACTTTACAACATGAGATAGCCATTAGTTTATGGAGTTCAGGGGAAGAACCTTACCTTTTGGGTCTAACATGTCCACTACGAGTTCATGTGTTTAAACACCTAGTCCCTGACTGATGGTCCTATTCTGAGAGCTTGTGGCACCTGGCTGGCAGAGGTGGTCTCTGGGGACAGGCTTTGAGGGTTATAGTCTCGGCTTTTATTCTCTGCTTCCTGATGGACCAAGATGTGAGTAAATCCGCAGTCACCCTGGAGAGAGCTACCCAGTTACCCCACAATATCCTCATAAAAACCAGGAGCCCAAGTCTTTCTTCCCTTGAGTTCTTACTGTCAGATACTTGGTCACACAAGAAGAAAAATAATTGTTCCTTCCCAGTTCTGCCTTCTGACCCAGTGCCCAGAGATTCATGCCTGAATCCTGGGGAGAAGTGATAATAACAAGCTGCCTTTCGGTACATTAATGAAGGTGAAATTACCTAGTGTTAGCATATTCTGGTTTAATAAAGCAAAGAGGAAAAACATCCAGAGCACTGAGCAGTGTGGAAAATGTTAATCATAAGCGAAGTCTCTCTCAAGGCAGCCAGAAGCAAGAGCCAGCTGGGACAGTCCGAGTAGTCAGCCCCTGCCTGGGAGGGAAATTGTCAATAAGACAAGAGCTGGGGAAGGTGAAGTAGATAACAAGGTAAATATTCCAGGCAGCAGCTGCCTGTTGCTCCTGTGGCGATTTCACCGAAAAGAGGCTCTAGAAAATTCCATGCCTTGTAAAATGCTCTGTAATTTTTAAACCAACAGGGTTATTCCACATCAAAGCCATCTTCCCAATTGACTCCTTTTGTTTGTGTTTTCTTTTCTCCTTGGAAGAGGAGCTGCTGCTTCCTGGATTCTGAGAGCCTTGTCTTTTGATTTTATCCCCAGTCCTGGTCTGAAGATCATGCTTGATAAATGAATGAGAGCTCTCTGTTTAAAACAAAAACAGCACATACACATTTGGAAATTAAAGAAAAAAGAGGCCATTCCTATGGATTCCATCTTCAGCTGGTTGCAGCTTGTCCACAAGTCTTAATGTCATGACCAGGACCTTCCACACATTCCCCTCTGTTGTTGGGAAGAACTGGCTCCTGGAACACTTTCTGGGGTTGGGGTGGGAGTGGGGGGGGGCTGCAAAGGCTTCTAGGAATTGTTGGCAATGATACCTGTGTGGTCCTTCCATCCTCAAGACCAGCTCTGACCCAGGCCTCTTCTTACTCACTGATTCCTCTACTTCAGTGAACTCCAATGTAGTAGGAACTTGGGGAAACTCATTTGGGCTATTTCTATTTACTTCATTCTTAAAACTTCCTACACAATTCATAAATCAGTAAACAGACACCTAACAGCAGTGGGTGCTGAACATTTTTGGCCTAGAAAAGAAAGATGGAAAAGCTTGCTGTTTTTGTCTCAAAGTTCTCAAGCTCCCTTGGTGTTATTCATATTTATTCATTCTTCCAATTATCAAATATTAGCAAGTGCCAACTATGTGATTATTTCAAGTATGGGAAGAAAACAATAAGACTAAAATTTCCCTTGCCTTCATTGACATTCCTGAGAGATAAAGACAGAAAAAAATACTTTAAATCTTAGACTACTATAAAGCGATGGGTACAGTAAAAAGATTAAGCAAGTCAAAGAGCTGTGTGATAGGTAGGATTAGTTTAAATTATACAGTCAAGGGTGGGGAATATTCAAGTTTTAAATAATAAAAGGCAGCCCAAGCAATGTGGGATAAGTTAATGTAGCAAAGAGACTCCGCAGCATAACCACAAAACCCACTAGAACTTCTCTCTTGTCTGGAAGACTAAATATAAGCTCCCCAGGGCTGATAGGAGAGGGACCTGGACTCTGTCTCTGGTTTATCTGCTGTCTGAGTCTGCGCTGCCCTGTTGCAACAGAGTACCACTGACTGACTGACTCATTTGTAATGAACGGGAATTTATTGGCTTGTGTTCTGGAGGCTGGGAGGTCCAAGATGGAGAGGCTGGCATCTCCGAGGGCCTTTTTGCTGCATTATCCCATGGTGAACGGATAAGAGAGATGAGAAAGGGTGAAAGATCATGCACCCACAAACTTGTCCTTTCATAACAACTTCACCCCCCCATGATAACTAACTCACTTTCATAGTAACTGTGTTAATCCATTTATGAGGGTGGAGCCTGCACGACCTAATTACCTCACATCAGGCCCCACCTCCCAACACCCTCACCCTGGGGATAAGTAACAGTATCACACTGTATTGTCACCTTGGGAGAACATGCAAACCAGAGCAGAAGTCATTAAGCAAAGGTACACTCACAGGCCAAATGAAAGCCACTATCTGTTTTCGCAAATAAAGTTTTATTGGCACACACCCATGCTGTTCATATGGTTTCCTTCATGATGAAAGTAGAGCATCATGTTGTAACAGAAGCTGCTTATGTCCCCAAAACCCAAGCTAGTTAAGATCTGCCCCTTAATAAAAATAGTCACTGAGCCTTGCTTTGGCTTTCTGGTGTGAAAGATACATTTTACATGTCATCTTCACCCTATGGAACAATTGGCTTCACTAACATAGGTGAGGCGCTGAGTGAGGGCCGTTTGAGTCCATAGAGGTCATTCAAAATGGCCAAGGGATTAAGAACACAGTGAATTCTCTCCCC
Organism: Bramus lutescens; assembly: GCA_001685075.1. Lineage (NCBI taxonomy): Eukaryota > Metazoa > Chordata > Mammalia > Rodentia > Cricetidae > Bramus > Bramus lutescens. Next base: position 51,610 of record LOEQ01007460.1, on the reverse strand, counting down.
ATTACCCACCCCCACCACAGATTTATGCTCCAGAACTCCATCAGACTCACCATCCCCAGAACACTCTCATCCCGCTCTGGAGTCCTTACCGCTCTGCAGTCAACAAGCCCAGGTGACATGAAAGACAAGCTCAGTGGGACGGAAAGGGGATGCCTGCCCACCATATACTCATTATGTGGGGACAGCAGAATGACCCTGGGCTGTGTGTGACACCTAGGGTGATCAGTTCCTGAAATGAGGAAAATCCAACAGACTTGCCAAGGAGATTCTGCATCAAGAGGAAACGGGAGCAGCTGCATCCCTTAGCGTGCCTGTGTGGTCCTCCCAGCTTTGCACCGATCGGATGCTGAGGTGGCTTTACTAACAGAGGGCACCCCTGCCTCAAGAGCCAGTTTGAGAAAGAGGCTCTGTGTCATGTCGAGATGTTTTTGAGGGGGACAGACAGACACGGAAAAATCTCCTTTCATCCCCATGTTTGTGAAGGTTTGTCAAGAATCAGACAACTTGAGTAACATCACAATGTGAGACCATGAGGCCTTAAGTCATATAGTTCATCAGCAGGGCTTTGAGATAAGGAATAGGAGGTTAGAACTATTCCGTTTAGCTTCCTTTAAGAGATGACGGTGCCTTTGGCAAACTTTGGGGAAGACTACCTTCAATCTATGCTACACTAGGATCCCCTGCCTCTCTGAGACCCTGCAGCCAAGGTGCTGATGTAGGATGATTAGACCCAAAGAAGAAATCCAGAGTAGAGGCTTCAGAATCTTCATCTAAACATAGCTTAGTTTTCTATATCGATAACACAGCACAGAAGGTTGAGTAAAAAAAAAAAAAAAGTTACCCTTGTTAGGGCAGAGCGGGAGGAAAGAAGAGATGCATGGTCCCCGGGCTTGTTCATCTACCCATACATGTAGTCACATCAAACAAACATTAAGGATACACAGAAGGTAGAATTTCTGTAGAGAACATTCTACAGAGAATGACCTCTACTGGACTAAGAAAGACTCCAGATTAGGCAGAGAGTGTTCTGGGGATGGCGAGTCTGTTGGTGTGATGGTGCATAAATCCTGTGGTGAGGGTGGGTAATGGGGTGAGAGAATTTATTGTGTTCTTAATCCTGTGTTGACAATTCCACAGAAATGGCCCTCGCTCAGCATCTCACCTACTTCAATGAAGCTAATTGCTCAGTGGGGGAAAGGTGATGCAGGTATAGGAAGAAATAAACAGAAGAGGTGGGGCTCACCTTGACCCTCTACTGAACATCAGAGTGTCAGGCAAGGTGGGTGCCCTCTGACTTTTTGCTCAGGTTCTCTTGCCTACACTCCTCTGGGCGTCCCATGTCCTGTCCCTAAGTCTGGGTTTAGAGAGCACTGGGCATGGTGTCTTCTAAAGAGATGACAGAGTTTCTACCATCTGCCTTTAACAGGGATGCAGGTGGAATGTGATGCTATGAGATGGGTCTTGGGAAGCCAGGAAGGAAAGATTAGCATGGGGTGTGTCTTGCAGGGCTTCTGGGCCTGTGCTATGATGGCCCTGGAGGACAAGTGAGCTAGTATTCTGTATAGTCCAAAAGCAGCCTGGGAAAGCTTCTGTCCCAAGAAAAGGAAAAAAAAGGAAAGATGCTTTTTTTCCCCCTCAAAAAATGCTTGGTATAACCCCACAGGAAAACAGTTTGACAATTTGTTTCAAAAATTAAACCTGCGTATACCAGACATTCCAACACTCCTACTACTGGGAATTAACCTGAGAGAAATTAAGACTCAGTCTTGCACCAAAGAACAGTGCAGGAATAATCAATCATCAATACCCATTTTCACTCTGAGTTGAAAACAGGCCAAACTGTTTTGGGTAGGTATTTGGATAGATGTACTGAGGTCCCACTAATAAAGGAACACCACTCAGGAATGGAAGAAAGCAAACTATTGGAGCACATGACTTGAATGGATCTCAAATGCATTAATTAGGTTCATCTCAAATACAAAGTCCATTCTCCAAAGGTCACATACTCTGTGATTCCATTCATAAGAAATTATCAAAATACAAAAAGATCGTAATAGGGAATAAGTGAGAGGGTCCCAGGAGTAGGGGAAACAAACAAGTAAGAGGTTTCGGGAAACCTGGAAGGGAATAATGCCACTGAAAGTACTGTTGCTTATAGAGCTGAGGCCAGGAATCTGTGCATGCGTTAAAGTTCATGAAAATATGCTCATAGCCTCCAATTACTATTATACCAGATAGTAATTAAAAATACTATTTTTAAAATTTCCGTATGCAGAGGGAGTTCTTGGAAAGGTATAGAGAGACTTACGAGCTGCTTCTAAACAGGCATCGTGTTTAATAAATCCATCCATTCATTCATCTACCCATGCATCAATTCACATTAAGCAAGCATTAAGGATACACAGAAGGTAGAATTTCTACTCAGAGGATCTAGAGGGAATCAAGGAATAGACACACGACTTGAGTGTGACTTGATGAACATTACATATGGTGGCTGGAGACTGTGGAAGGGGACCCAGCTCAGATAAGAAAGGCTAAGGATGAGTTTGTTCCTAGGGCCGCTGTTTCCTGGGACTAGGAAGCAATAATTATCCTGTACTTGCTTGTATTAGAGGCTTTCAGGGAAGTCAAGCTCATAAAGAAGGCTCATGGCCTGGAGAGCATCACTGGAATACAGAAAGGCTCACAACCGTTCAACTTCACAAGAAGCTGCCCAGTTTCTCAGCACCAGGAGCCAATTTTAAGGACAATGATTTTGTAGGTAATTTCACATAGGGAGAAGAGAGCAGAGTGTCTCTGCATCTCCCAAAGCTGAGGTTATTATGAAAAATGCTTTTGTAAATTTTGTTTTAAAAGTTCTTGAACAAAAACAATTTTACTTCCATACAGACTTTGCCCTGCTGTGCTAACTATTTGATTTTGTCAATGTTGGCTGGAAGTGAAAATAAAACAGACCTATTGTAAAAGTTATGAACTAAAATCAGATGTTATTTGTTTCTACCATTCAGCCTAAAATATGTTTATGATGTTCATTTCTATTTTCTGTAGAAAATAGGTCTATAACCAATAGGTTGAAGTTGGAGGTAAGCATGATTTTGTTTTTATAAGAGCATCTTTTTATGGTTAGCAATGAATAACAACCAATAATTACCTGTGAGTGTTTGGTATACACTAAAAGAAAAAAAAGTTTGACAAAGTTAAGCAATATTTTTAATCAGAGTACAGAAGTCAGGTTCATTAATCAATGACAAAAAGGAGATGTATATAAAAAAAACAAGGAAACACAATTCACAGACAAAAAAATACAAATATAAAAATACATTGGATATCTAACTTCAAAAATTAAAACTAAAATAATAAGAAGAAATCCTTTTTATCCATCAGAATGAAGAACTTGGGAATGTTACTAATAAAAGTAATGCTTGGACATGGGCATATTATACATTTTATACAGTATTAGTGGGAATATAAACAGGTTTTCAAGGAAAAATGAACACACCCACCTTTTACAATTATCCGTGCGGGAGGGTATGTGCACATAAGTGTAGGTCCCCACGGAGATGTGGAATCCCCCAGAGCTGGACTACACGGTAGTTGTGAGCTCCCAGTGTGAATAAATGCTGGGGAAAATGTACTGGTTCTCTGTAAGAGAAGTGTGCATTCTTAACCATTGAGCAATCTCCCAGCCATGACCACATGTGTTCTCTGCATGTTTGCTATGTATCGCATACCTGTTGCTCTTGGAGACCGGAAGAGGGTATCAGAACCCCGGGGCTGGAGTTCCAAATAGTTGTAAGCTACGATGTGGGTGCTGGAACATTAACTTGGATCCTCTGAAAGAGCAATCAGTGCTTTTAATCACTGAGTCTTTTTCCCAGAAACCAATTCACATATTTTTTAACTTATACATTCTGTCACTCAGTAGTTCTAGAGTATTGATGTTGTTACAGGCAAATATCTGCCTCTGGGTTTGAAATGATGCACAAAGATATTTACTGAGGCTCCATTTGGAAAATAAAATCTCTAGGAGCCACCCAGTCCTATACAGAGGCATTGACGATGAGTTCTGTCTTACTGGGGATACGATACCGGAGTTTAAATGGGAAACATTTACAAAAATAAAAAAGAAACATAAAAATATACTTTGTATAAACTTTCAAATGACATTCAGTCATGCCATGTACTTTTCAGAACTGCGGATATTTAGTGTATTCTCATAATTATATAAATTAATTGCTCACTATGGTTACTCCAAGGAAGGGACCTGCAATCAATTGAAGAGAGGGACGTTGGACACCATCTATAATGTTGAAGTTTTACAGCCCTGTATTAACTCACAGTAGCACTTAAAAAATAATTGTAAAATAGAGGAGGCAACTAGATGTGTCTGATTCAGGGCGTGGAATGCTGTCATGTTGTTCATCAGCCTCAGTGGGTGACTGGTTTGTAACAGGTAGATGGTGTGGGAGTTCCTTCTGTATATGTGTTGCTTTCATTTGGTTAATGAATAAAGAAACTGCCTTGAACTTTCTGTCTCGTCTGACCATATTCTGAACTATATACTTCTTAATTTTTTTGTAATATTGGGTTTCCAAAGAGGATCTGTGTGAGCCTACTCTGATAGCCATTAAAATAACTCTACAAAGAAGGCATTTATTTTCCAGTCCCTGAATCTGGGAGCACCAGGTTCAAGGCAGAGCCAGGATTGGTGAGAGAGGGCTGCTTCCTGGATTTTCTGTGTTCTCATGTGGCAAAAGGGGAAGGAAGATGCAATCATGGCTCTTGAGGCCTTGGTATCTCCCAAAAGCTCCATCTCCACCACTTCCACACTGGGGTTTAGGAATTAATATGCAGTAGGAGTAGAAGGCACAAACATTTGGGTCCTGGCAGCATTCAGGACCCAAAAAATGGCAAGAAAAATTTTAGTGGGAAACATTGTGTGCTTTGCTGTGGCCTCGAAGAAGTGACCCAGCCTCTCCAGAACACAGGGATCATAGAGACACCTTCCTGAAAAGCACTTCATTTAAGAGACTTGAATTCTCAAAGAAATTCTCAAACTACATCACATGGGAAATACATCATTTTACCCGGTCTGAAAATCCTGCTGTTTCAGACTCAGATCTCCTCCTATCTATAGGAATGATAAAATGACACTGAGTGACCTCAGTCCTCCCATCTGCTTATTCTCTTGCCCAAGCAACATTTAGTAAATGTGAACAGCACACTAGAAACTGTAGAAACAGCTGAGGTGTCATACATCATTGATAATGGTCGGCACTGACTACCATAACCTTGGGGTTCACTATGGGGAGAGACAGGGATCACAATGACACAGAACGCTGCACAGGAAGCTGTGAGGTTGTGTCCTTGGGAGATGAAGTTACTCTGCCACCAGTGAAGGGTTTTCTGGTGGAACTGAATATCAAACTCGAAAGTGTTTTATTAGCGTGTGTGTGCGTTATATTTTTAATCCTCCAATCTGACATTTCTCCTTCAGTTTTCAGGACATGGAGGGCCCTGGGATCAAGAGTTCCATCCTGGCTCCACTCTCCTAGGCATCAGGCCAGATAAGCATTATGTGTCTAAACATTTCAAGGCACTTGGGTCTTCAATTGCTCTCACTGTTAGTTCAGTTAATGGACTCAGTAGCTGTTAAAAAATCCCAGAATAGAAAGCGGACACAAGCGGTTGGACCACTTTCCGATAAGAAGCACGCTGGGTTGCTCCCCACGCTTCTGAGGCACGTCAATGGCAGGGCTTTAGTGACCCGAGAGTGCTCAGTGGCCTTGTCCTGGCGTGAGTGGAACTGGTTACCGGAATGATGATGATGGCACTAAGGTGTGGGGCACTTCGCTGGCTCAGTGGGGACCAAGAGCTCCGTCACTGGCATTGTCACAGCTGCGTCTTACACCTAGCCTTCTGCTGGCGAGTGTGTCCTCTTCATTTGCACAAAGGGAAAGAATCTGGATTGGGGAGCAGAGCAGGAGAGCAGGGGGATGGAGACTGAGTGGGATTTGGGGTTTAGGGCCAGAGTCGATGTGACTTTCACAGGGGTTGTCTGAGGTCAAAGCCTAGAGACGCTATTCGAGTGCCCAGTTCTCATTTCTGCTTATTGGTCAGGGACCAAGCGCTGTGGGAATGTGTGGGGAAACATCCTGGTCATGAACCTGATGCTTTTCTGGTGGGATTCCAGTTATTTCAAAGGTGGCGCACGCTTTTAATCCCAACACTCAGGAGGCAAAGGCAGGCAGATCTCTGTGAGTTTGAGGCCAGTCTGGTCTACAGAGCTAGTTTCAGGACAGGCTCCAAAGCTACAGAGAAACACTGTCTTGAAAAGCCTAAATAAATAAATAAAAACAGTGACATTGACCACAGGTGAGTTCCTGGATGGAAGGTAGATACTAGATGTCACAAGATAATGCAGACGAGAGGACTTAAAGGCACGTGGGAGCCACTTTGAAGATACTCGTTCATAACAGCAGGATGCTCTATCATAAAGAACTGTGCGCTACAGGACATGGCACACCAGAGTACAAACCTAGAGAAGCATTTGGGCTCATGAAATGCAGATGCTTTTATCAACCCTGCATGGTTTCTTTATGTACAACCTTCACACACATATTTCATGGACTCTCTGGAATGCCGTGGGGTTTCATGCTGTGGTCTGTACTTCATGGTTAAGGATGTGGAGTGATGGAACTGAGTTATGGAGACTATCTGATTACTGGAGATGAACAAGTATGTTCTGGTCTGGTATCCAGAGAGAAGGCTCTGAGGAGGTGACAGCCATGGATGTTGTCAAAGGCAGGACTCTTGATAAAAACAGTCTGGGCAGAGAGAACAGTCTCCCAAGGTGCTTGGGAACCTGGTGGGGCTAAGAGCTTGTCACAGAAGAAGACATGGGGAAGGGAGGTGGGGAGTTAAAACAACATGAAATTTTAAAAAATCCTTCTTACATGAATGGATGTAAGCAAATCTCCCAAGTGTCCGTGATTACAGGGCAGACTTACATGTTCTTAACAGAACAGTAGACAGCATCAGAAATACTACTGAGAATTACTGAAACTTGGCAAAAGATGGAGGGAGGGGCTGGAGGGAGATGGCTCTGCCGTTGAAATGCTTGGTCAGCAAGCTCGAGGACTGGACTTCCTCACTTAGATCCCTGATCCCTGGAACTCACATATATGCTGGATGGGCACTTGGCCTGCCTATAATTCCATTCTTGGAAGACCGGGACAGAAGATCCCTAGAGCAAGCTGGCTAGCAGGACTAGATATAACCTTGAGTTCTGGGTCTGATTGCAAGCCCCTGCCTCAATGAATACGGTGGAAGAGAAATTGAGAATGATCCCTAGCATTGATGGCAGGCTCCACATGTTTGTACACAGATGTGTATGATGCACATCTCCATACACATGCAAAAAGTGTATGCATACACATGTACAACACACACAAACGAGGAAGAAAATTTGAAGGACCTGTGCTGTGCATACAAAAGACTATCCCATTTTTACACATCACAGGTGGAAAATGGATTTTAAATATTCTGGATGATGGAATCGGGATTTTTTTTCTTCTTTAATTAAATTTTTAAAAAATAATTACATTTCCCCCTGAACACTATGAAAGTAATTTTTCTCATTTTGAGGTAGACACTTATCTTAGAATGACATGCTTGGAAATGGAGCATCAGCTAGATACTGCATACCAAGTATCTCTCCAAAGCTGATTTTGAAAACCGCAGGGCTCGAAGGGTGCCCTCCTAACCGTTAGCAAAGGTCATCTTGAGGCAGCGAACTAGGGCTTTGATTTTCCCATTCAACATAAACCATGAAAACTCATGCTGGTGGTCTTCTGCTGGGCCCTTGTAACATCCAAGCACTCTGCTGTGTTTTTCCGCACACCCTGCAGTGGAGAACATCCTGGCAGCTCTCGGTAAATAAATGTGAACCCATTTTACAAGTAAGGAAACAGAAACAATGCTACGTCCCAAAAGCTCTGCTGTGGTACACACACACAGAGGCCAGTGGTAATTGAGTCTCTTCCTGAGTCATGCTCCCCCCCCT
>LOEQ01007460.1:26961-36990 GCA_001685075.1 Bramus lutescens | reverse complement strand
TGTGTGTGTGTGTGTGTGTGTGTGTGTGTAGATGTGGCCCCACTCTGGGAAGGGTTAATGTGCAGCCAGGCTGCCTGTGCTCAGGGCCTCAGACTGGCCCAGGAATGGGAGGGGTGGACCTGGAAGGTGGAGCAGGCTTGCCTTGCACAGGCTGCCTTCTCCCCACAGGAGTGGGCACGCTTGCCCAGCCAGTCTGAGAATGGTGAATTCAAGTTGCCTTTAGGAATGACTGCAAAGCCCACACCTGGAAACCCCCGCTCCCTGCCCCTCCACGGCAGGTTGCCTCTGGGAGACTCTACAGTCATTAGAGGAATGAGCCAGGAGTAAGCCATTCACCAGCTCACCAGCACTTGGGAGCGATGGATGTGGTCGAAAGCCTTCTTATGAATGGGAGCAACATTACTCCCCTCTGTGAACTCGGCCTGGAAAATGAGACTCTTTTCTGCCTGGATCAACCTCAACCTTCAAAAGGTAGGTGTTGGAAGCTGGGAGTGGAGTTCAGAAAATTACCGAGTCAAGGAGATAATAGCAACAGCAAGGCTGGCTAGAATGTACATAGTGTGCGTGTGTGTGTGTGTGCGTGTGCGTGTGCGTGTGCGTGTGTGTGTGTGTGTGTGTGTGCAAAATCCCTGGGAGACAAAGCTAAATGAAGTTGTATGTTCAGAAGTTTGGATAAAAGAGTAAGAGAAATCTGCAGTCGAATATTCTTATTATTCCCATGAGAGAGTTGGGGACCCATGCAGGATTGGGGAGGGGGTTGTGACAACAGCATAGAAGAGCTGTAGGAAGAAAAGGGTGCCAAATGTGGAAGCTAGGACTCCCAAGCATTACAGAAAAGCTATTGTCAGGGGTAGAGGTTGCCTTTTCTTAGGGGAAACCCAGCATGAAAAGGTGATTAAAGCAAAATAATGCTTAGCCTCAGGGAAAGAAAGCCATCACCATTCAGGAGCATTGTCCTTAGGAAAAACTGCTCTCCTGGGTGATCTGTTGACACGCCAACCTTTGAAAAACAAAAACAAAAACAAAAAACAAAACAAAAAAAACAATTGGATTGTCCTGTGCCTCCCTGGGTTTGTGTCTGCAATGCAGCTTGTACAGGAATACTCAGGTTCAGTGATGCATGCCAGTAGGGCACATCGTCAGAAATGACCACTCCCTTGGGGGGGGCAGCTAAGGTCTTATCAGTCCACCCTCCTAACCCCCCATGCCTCCAACTCTTCCCCGTTCCTCTGCAGAGTGGCAGCCTGCTGTGCAGATTCTACTCTACTCCTTGATATTCCTCCTCAGTGTGCTGGGGAACACGCTGGTCATCACGGTGCTGATTCGGAACAAGAGGATGCGGACTGTCACCAACATCTTCCTGCTGTCCCTGGCTGTCAGTGACCTCATGCTCTGTCTCTTCTGCATGCCCTTCAACCTCATCCCCAACCTGCTCAAGGATTTTATCTTTGGAAGTGCTATGTGCAAGACCACCACCTACTTCATGGGTGAGTCGCTGCCGGTGGCCGTTGACAGGGCTCTTCTGACACCCTGCTTAGACAGCCACAGCAGAGGGGCCCTGCTGGGTTCCTAAACACCAAGCATCTGTCTGTGTGGGCCCATGTACACAGACACAAGCATTCTCTTTACAGTCCTCCTACTTGCTAGGAAGTGTGTGTCCGAAGTTGATACAAAAACACAGGGAAATGGAGTGGGCTTGCCTCTTTGCGGAAGGACAAAAATTCCTAGGTGACATCGGGTCACTCTATACCTTTCTGGTGGCAGATGGTTTTATTCCGATTAACTCCCAGCTTGGGTCAGGGTTTCGTGGAATGGAGCAGGTGTGTAGGATCAGGGCTTTTTGCTGTTGTGTTTCTTGTTCTGTGAGAAATGGAGACTGTTTTGAACCATTTCAGCTCAGTCTAGCTTCTTCTGTCAGGATTCACTCCCCAGATTATTCTCTCAAAGCATGAGGGCATATTAGGCCAGTGGGGTGTGTGTGTGTTTTTCTTTTGTGTGTGTGTGTGTGTATGTGTGTGTCCCTAATAAGAAGTTGAATATGTTCCTAAGGACCATGGATTATGAAGTAGTCCCTGATTGGTTTGCTGCTTATACCAAACATAATGATGGTTATAACAAACCCCACAAAGCTACTTTTTGGCACTTTTTATGTGCCAGATACCTTGCTGAGCACTTTTAGTTCCATGATCTTGCTTCTCAACCACCTGGTAAAGAACTGTCATCAACTCTTCCCTGTCTCACAAAGTCAGGGGAACTATGGCAGCTGGGGTTTGAACTGAGATTAGCAGGCACCAGAGTGGTGAGCTCAGGGCTCAGCTTGCCAGCTGCTATAGCTCTCATAACCCTAGACAGAAACATGTCCCTTGATCCTCTCTGTCTGTCACACTGCCTTGTCCCTTGCCCGGTCTGAGAACCAACTAGGAAGAGGGTGAAGTGTGTGTGTGTGTGTGTGTGTGTGTGTGTGTGTGTAGGGGATATTTGATTCTGACCCAAACTGTATAAAACAGACAGTGCTGAGTAGGACTAGGGCAATCTTCTAAGATTAGAGAGCTTTTAAAAACCTTTATTTTCCCCAGCTGAGTGTACAGGATCCACAGGAAGACACAATGATAATGAATCTCTGACCCTCAAGCCCCACATTAGTGACCAAGAATGTTTCATATGTGTTCAAGACCCTTGAACATCGTCTAAAGCCTTAAAAATGACAAGGATCATGGTTAGGTCATGAAGTATTGCTCTGAGCTCATTAACTTCTGGGGTCCATCCGCGAGCATCTGACAGACACAGTGCTTGAGCATCTTAGCCAGGGAGGAGAGTTAAGAGCAATGCTCACAGAGTCACACGGCTCTGATGGCCATGGACTGTTGTTTGCTTTGAGGCGCTCCATTCTGTGCTGTGTGGATTTCACCTCAGAACAGTTTTAATAGCCAAAATTAAATAGCAAAATAATTCTGGGATTATTTGGAATGTCACGATAGCTTACTTTGTTAAATTTACTTTTTCTTGTTGTTTGGTATTGGTTTGGGCTGTGAGGTGAAGTGGGAGGCCTGAATGGAGTTCACTATGTTGTCTTGACTGACCTGGAAACTTACTGTGTAGCTAGGTGGCTTTGAACTTGAGGTGATTCTCTTGCATCTGCCTCCCAAGTGGTAGAATTACAGGCATGCCCCACTATGCCCAGGGCTTGGTTGAATTTTTAATTCTGGTGATTTAGATCCTACCCTCTATTTTGTGATATCTTCGACAGTACTGCTCACAAAACCCATCACACACCTCATTTGTGTGTGGCAGGGGCGGGAAGATGTGATTGACAGTGAGTTTATAGTGACTGTGGTGAGTGAATCCCACCCAAAAAAAGGGGGCTTTACTTAAAGGTATTAGAAAAAAATATACATGGTTATTTATCTATCTATCTATCCTGGTAAGTAGTGATGTTTTAGGATGTCAAGTTTTGACTGTTCCTAAGTCTGTTAGTAACAGCTAATTGGTGACAGTTCTCAGAGCAGAAAGCTCTAAAGTGAGCTTAAAGGATAAAATATTACAGTAAGCACACACTCCCAACACCATCAGGAGAAGCGGGGACTCCTTTGGACTGCGTACGTGTGAATGCGTGAGAGCAGACGTAAGCGCTAAACACACCCGCTTTATAAAACACGAAGGCTGGACAGCTGGAAAAACCTGCTTCTCCCACCCACAGAACCCATTAGTTCATCCCAGAACCTCTTTTCTGTTACCTTTTCTTACTTTGCAGTTTTTCAACAGATAGTTTAAATTTGAAACTGTTTCTCTATTTTAAATTATGTATTAGAAATTTCAACACCCCAGTGACCTTTTGACATCATGGAGTCCTTGACAATTTTTACTTTCTAAGGTCTACTTAGCTACATGGTCATGATCAAAATTAGAACTCTTCTCTAGGTTTCCAAAAAGCCCTTCTGTGGGATGGCAGTTTATTTTTAATCCCCATGTTTATTAATTAATGAGTACCTTCAGCCCAAGCTGGAGTTAGAGTGCAATCAAAGCTCAATAAACTTATCTGAAACTGGGCAGTGAGATGTGTTGTCAAATACATATGCTTAACTGCCTTAAGTCCTTTTCGGTACAAAGCTGGCACTAAATCATCTTTCAAAAATATACATAGTATTTCTTTACCCCTTGAGCATTTTCACACAATACTAAACTTCAGCTCTGATACACTTAAGCTAAATCAGAGTCAACGCCTGAGTAAGTTCCATGTTACCGTCTATGCTCCTTCCCAGGCACTTCCGTGAGTGTTTCCACCTTCAACCTGGTAGCCATCTCTCTGGAGAGATATGGCGCCATCTGCAGACCCTTACAGTCCCGAGTCTGGCAAACGAAGTCCCACGCTTTGAAGGTCATCGCTGCCACCTGGTGCCTGTCCTTTACCATCATGACTCCGTACCCCATTTACAGCAACTTGGTGCCTTTTACGAAAAATAACAACCAGACGGCAAATATGTGCCGCTTCCTGTTGCCAAGCGATGCTATGCAACAATCTTGGTAAGGCAGTGCTCTCGAGGGACGGGAACACCCTGCCAGATGGCTACGGGAGAGGTGGCCTGGAGGCTTGCTAAGGAGGGTCCTTTTCTATTACTATTCTTTGACAGTTTCATACATTTATATAATGAAGTTTAGTTGTCTGTCCCCTTTCCCATTTCCTCTCCCATCCGCCTCCATCTCTGGCTGAACCCCCTTTTCCCCCCAACAAGTTCTCCTCCTGCTTTCATGCCTTCTTTTTCTACATGACCCACAGAGTCAAATTAGATATCCTTACAGAGCTGAATAAGAAGTTACTTACTGGATCATGGACATCCTACGAGTGGTTACACCACTGAGAGAAAAGCTCATAGTCCAGAAAGTTAGAGGCCCATAGTCCCCCAACTGTGGGGCCTCAGGGACCCCCGAGGAGGGTCATTCTAGTTTGACAGGAAGAGTACACAGTGGGAAACCAAGATCCTCAACAGCAGTTATAGATGAAGTGATGTTGGCATGTCCATTTCACAAATAAGGAAACTGACTTAGAGGTTCCAGAGTGACTAAACCCACAAAGCTAGGAGGAGCCAATGCCTCTCTCTGTGCTTAACCACTACGCTTAGGCATCGACATGATCCCCAAGGAGTTCAGACTGGCTGGCTTACAGAGTTTGATGAGAAACCAATATCCAAAATCTTTTTCTAGTGTTTTTAAAAATATTAACCTCTTTGTATGCATATGTGTGGAGGCCGGAGGACAGCTTGAAGGATTACTTCTATCACGAGGGTTCCAGGGATTAAATACAGGTTATCAAGCTTGGTGGCAAGTGCTTTTACTAGCTAGGCTATCTCGACACCCGATTCCTAGTGTTTATAAACAGTATTTGCCCAGAACAGCTTACCAGAAGAGAAGATGTTCCAATGCTGGTTCATTTGCTTACTGGCAAAATAGCCTTGGGGAAATTTGCTTAGCCCCTTGAAGCACCAGTTCTTTATCTCTAAAGGAGTTAATAATACAGATTTTTTTTCTAAATCTGCATCATTGGACAGCTATAAGGTTCAAATAAGAAGTCTTAAAAATATTTTTAATAAAAAGATGGCACCAATATGGGTTACGTTTCCTAATTATAGGGCTGTTTTAGAAACAGGATGTAGACATTCCGAAGTGGCTAAAATCCCAGATCATGCTTCCTTGCCCTCTTCCTTTCATTTCAAACAAGCAACATGCACACAAAACAGCATTACACTGCAGAAGAGAAGGTTATCCAAGACTTATCAAAATACGTCCAATTGCAATGAGAAATGGTCCAGCCACTATTTGCCTCTGACAACTGTATGGTCTAATTTGTAGCTTACACATGCCAGACTGCAAAAGTGATTTAGGGACCAGACTCACAGAGCAGGAGGCTGTGAATCCTCAACCTAACTGTGTTTAGAGAAAGCATAGCTCGATCCTTCCAGGCATAAGACTTTGTGGGCCACCAAACCAGCTTTGCAGTGGGATGGAGAATGGATACTTAGGAGGATTTATGGGTGGCAATTGCTACATTTGGTAAAACTGAAAGATGTTCCATGGTTTCTGACCTAAGCATCTAATGGCTCCCATTGTGGAGTCAACAAGTTGTGTAGCCTGTTGTACGTCATGGGGTTCAAATCTCACCCCTGCTATTAGTTGTGTGGCATCGGGCACATTAATCTCTTCAAGGCTCAATTTTTTCCTGTCTCCAATAGGTGCTCAGATAATAGTAATTACATTAAAGGTTCTTATGTGAGTTAAAAATGAGACACACATTTTAACTCACATAAGAGCTTAGCCTTGGCTGTAGAACCCAGCACTAGTCCTCATTGAATGGGAAGTATTTTCATATTTATTATTTCAACACCTTGAACATCCACATCATATGCTCCCATTATTTTTTTAAAGGCTTCATTATTTATTTATTGTTCATGTTATTCATTTTTATAAAGGGTCTCACTGGGTCACCCAGGCTAACCTCAAACTCCTGGACTTGAGCAAGCCTCCTGCCTCAGCCTGCCGAGTATCTGGAGCTGTAAGGACACACCACTTTGCCGGTTTTGCCGTTAGCCTTGAACGTGTTCGTCACTTTGGAGCATAGAATGATGCCATGTTTTCCCAACTCAAGTAGTCTTCATATCCACTTTAAAGGGAGTGAGAAGTAAACAGATTCTAATGACCTGACCTCCAGACATGGAATTTTCAAGGACGTTAAAGACTAGAAATGAATGGGTCTGCTCAGACCAGCTGCCCCGGCCTCATTCTTGCCCATCAGAACCTGAAGGTCCAGAGTCACTGGTGATTAGATTTCTTTTAATTGTATTAGGCAAACATTCCTGCTACTCATCCTGTTTCTCATCCCCGGGATTGTGATGGTGGTGGCCTATGGGCTGATCTCTCTGGAACTCTACCAAGGAATAAAATTTGACGCTAGCCAGAAGAAATCTTCTAAAGGTAACTCTCTTTGGACTGGGTGTTTATTCCAAAAGAACTCAAAAGCTATATAGGCTAAATAAATAAAAGTTAACTAGAAGGACTCAGAATATATAGAGCATGTGTTCGAGCCTTGGGGTCATAGGAAGCCAGGAGACCCGGTTTCTCTAGGTCCACATGTGTAAAATGAGGAGACATTTCTTGGTGGGGTCCTGGGTGGAATCAAAGGAGAACGTGCTCACATGACCCCTGCATGCAGAGGGTCCTGTCCCCCAGGCTTACTGTAATGTAAACACTTCGTAGATAGCCTCTGGTGATTCTGTCCTGCATGTGGCATTGAGACATTAGGTCCACACCCTACAAGCCCAGCTTTGTGCTACTCATTTCTCACCGTCAATGCTGCCTCCCTTCTAGAGCCCACTGAAACTGTCCCCAACACCTGTGTTGACATAACTTTTTCCTGCTCTCCCTGCCTCCTCTCTCGGTTCCTTACTATGTAGATAACGCAGTCTCGCTGGCTCCTGTTGACTTTCTCTGTTACTTGGAGTCCTCACAATAAAAGTAATCTAAACACTTAGCAAGCAAACAGGAAAGAAAGAACAGAGAAGAGTGTTAATATTTATTTTAAAATAAGTTTCAGCCTTACAATCTTTGTGTATAGGAGTTTATTACTACTATAATTACTATGTGTATGCATGATTTATATTTTGTTGTAAGGGCAGACCTAGCGCAAACCAATACTGATATAAACCAGTACAGGCCTAGCTGCCTGTCCATTTCTCCAGTTCAAGTTCAGCTTGGCCTCCTGGACTGAAGGCATTAGGGTCTTCACATCTTCTCTCTGGCATGACATGTCCTGAGCAATAAAATGATGTCACTTGCCCACGCAGAGAAGAAGCTAAGCAGTGGCAGCANGGACAGTGATGGATGTTACTTGCAGAAGTCCAGGCACCCACGGAAGCTGGAGCTTCAGCAGCTGTCTACCAGCAACAGCGGCAGCAGAGTCAACCGCATCAGGAGCAGCAGTTCCGCTGCCAACCTGATAGCCAAAAAGCGCGTGATCCGCATGCTCATCGTCATTGTGGTCCTCTTCTTCCTGTGCTGGATGCCCATTTTCAGTGCCAATGCCTGGAGGGCGTATGACACCGCTTCTGCTGAGAGACACCTCTCGGGGACTCCCATCTCCTTCATCCTCCTCCTCTCCTACACCTCCTCCTGTGTGAACCCCATCATCTACTGCTTCATGAACAAACGGTTTCGCTTGGGCTTCATGGCCACCTTCCCTTGTTGTCCCAATCCTGGTCCCCCAGGGGTGAGAGGAGAGGTGGGAGAGGAGGAGGATGGGAGGACCTTAGGGGCATCACTGACCAGGTATTCCTACAGCCACATGAGCACCTCTGCTCCACCCCCCTGAGCTATGATAGCTAGCCCTCTGCTGCAGCAGGAAGGGAGAGACCAGGGAGCAAGGAAGAAACGGAAAAGGAGGAAGAGGAAACTGGAGTGAAGGAGAAGGGAGACCCACTTCTCATGGGGACTTTTCAATGTCTGCTTTTCATCCTTCGTGGAGTTCCACAAGGAACTTAAGGTGGAGTCATGAGAATGACAAGACATTTTCCACAGTGTTCACCATGGAAGAAACCTCAGACCAGGGATAGGAGCCCCAAAAGGCTCATGCTACAAATGCCACTGCCAAGTCCATGGTGAAAATGGAGGTGTAGATCCTGATGAGCTTTAGAATTTTCTGGAACACCCCTGGTGAGGTCTCTCCATAGTGACATGCTGGTGTGCTGTTTCTTCTGCTCATGCAGAATTACAGTCACCACTTTCCATCCCGGGGAACCCACAGCTACTTCCCATACATATTACAGCTACACACCTTCTCATTGCCACCAAGGGCAGGTGAAGCACACCTCCTCTGGCCACTCCTGACTACGGGACTAGTCTGACTCTTTTAAATCTAGAGGTTGGTTGAGAACATGCAGAGGTATAAGTTCCCATCATGATCAGAAAAGCAAAAAGAGTGTGTCTAAAAGGCAGGTTTTTGAATTTTTATTTCCTCAAAGGGAAAAGCATGCAAGGCCAATAGCCTGAAGGTACATTTTCTGCGATGTCAAGGTGCAGAAGAGAAGGTGACCTGTACCGTGTGACTTCTCCTTTGTACCTTAACCCCACAACATTTATTAAACCTCAGTGTAATTTCTTCTGTTGACCTATACTTCCTCTTCTCCAGAAAGACCTCCAGGTAGGAAGGGGAGTTGTATTTACCTGGACAAGGGTGGAAAAATGTATAGTCAGGGCCCAAAAGAAACTGACATGCTGGAACTCAGTTCACAGGTAAGTTGGAATGCCAAAAGTGTGTATGTTTTTATTACCATCTATGTAGTTCTTGATAATTGGCTCACTGTGTGTGTACACTCGCGTGTGTGTGTGCAGATGTGTGTGTATGTGTGTGTGTATGTGTGTGTGTGTGTGAACTGAACATATGGTCACCTTCTCTCTGTGTTAAAAACTTATCAGTGGATATTGAAATTCAGCAAGTGTTACCATTCTTCCATAAAAGTTGGAGTTTTGTGTGAGCTTTGTTTCTTTGCAAAATTAGTGCTGAAAAACATTTAGCTCTGAGAACTCTGTTTAAAAATAGAAATAAGTTATACATTGAGACACCAGGAAGAACATTTCTAGAGAGCATGTGCCAATACAATCTACCAATACACACACACACACACTCTCTCCCTCTCCATCCCTCGCTTCCTTCCTCCCATCTCTCCTTTTCTCTCATTTCCCTCCTTTTTTTCCTTGAACAATGCTGTCATGTCTCCTTAACAGGTTTGATATGGACCTTCTCAATAGAAACAGTTTGTAGGCACATTCAGAAAGTAAAAAATACACAAATAAAATGAAATATGAATCAAGGAAAGTTCGTTGCTGTGTGCTGCCAATTATCCAAGGAATGGGCGTTCTTCTTCTCCCTTCCATAAGGCTGCCACTGCCCAGTGACCCAGGCTGCCCTGCAGAAAAGGGAAAAGAAGACTCACAGGTGATGTAGGTGGGTCATCTGTCTATGTGTTACTTTCATTGGTTAATAAA
>LOEQ01007460.1:0-14391 GCA_001685075.1 Bramus lutescens | reverse complement strand
GGGCTGACTGAGAAGCCAAGGACAATGGCACTGAGTTTTGATTCTACTGCATGTACTGGCTATGTGGGGGTCACTAAGCTTCTCTGTTTCTGTTTCTTTCTGTACAATGGGGATACAAGGCCACCCCACAAGATCAGCTGTGGAGAGGAGTAAGTGGGACAACTTGTGTTGAGTCAAGGGGGAGGCTGTCAAATGGCAGATCCTGTGGAAATCTCAAATTTCTTCCACTCCAGGCAAAGCCAGGATCACTGCAATGACAAGACCATCCTGTAGAACTGAAAGGTGACAAGGACGGTATGTATGTGTGGCAGCTCAAAATGCTGCTCAGTAGCCAGCTCTAC
Source organism: Bramus lutescens (assembly GCA_001685075.1). NCBI lineage: Eukaryota > Metazoa > Chordata > Mammalia > Rodentia > Cricetidae > Bramus > Bramus lutescens. The sequence continues at coordinate 14,050 of LOEQ01007460.1, read as the reverse complement.
TGGATCTTGGGGGAGGTGGGGACTATAATTGAACCCAGATCTACCCACAGCCGCACTGAAGCAGAATTTGTAAGAGAAAGTCCTTGGTTTGTATGTTGAACAAACATCTCTCCTACCTCCATGTCATTCTTATCATCAAAAAGGAGGTTGAAAGTTGGGCATGGTGACATCCCAGCACTCAGGAGACTGAAGCAGCAGGATTGTGAGTTAAAGGCTAGCCTGGGCTATTGTAGTTAGGTCATCTCAAACAAAATAAAACAGAAAGGGGAAAGCTGGGCATGGTTGAGCCTGTGCTAGCTCAGGGCTCCTTGTTCTTTGTACTGTCCTAGGCACTTGAACCCCAGCCTTCCAAGCTTCATACATCATTGCCCACCCAATTGACATCTGCCTCAGACATCTGGCTCTTGCAGTTGGACTCCTGATAACTTGACAGCTGATGTGGGATTCCCCTCTATATGCTGTGAATATGTTTTATTACCGTTGGTTAATAAAGAAGATGCCTTAGGCCTTTGACAGGGCAGAACAGAGCCAGGTGGGAATTCCAAGCAGATGGAGGAGAAAAAGCAGAGTTGAGGAGACACCGTGTAGCCACTGAAGGACATAGATGCTGGATGGAAACTTACCATTAGGCCACAGCCACGTGCCAATACGCAGATTAATTGAAATGGGTTAAGATGTTAAGAGTTACTTAATAAGAAGCCTAAGCTATTGGCCAAGCAGTGTTGTAATTATTATAGTTTCTGTGTGGTTATTTCGGGTCTGGGCTGCTGGGAAATGAACAAGCAGTCTCTGCCAACACAGCCTCTCACCAGCTGTCCCTACAGACCAATCATCTGAGTCAAGGAGAGTCCAACAGCATCATGCTGCATAAGGACAGCAAGTGCCTTGCACCTCACTGATTCCTCTGATTCCTGGAGGCATGCCTTCTCCTATTGGTCATCCTCCTACCCCACTTGCTATGCTTGAGAAACCTACAAAGCAGAGACCTGACTGTGGCCAGAGGCTCCTTACTATGCCACTGTCCTAGTTTCATTTTTGTTGCCATGACAAAACTACTTGACCAACACCTTCAACCCCAGCACTCAGGAGGCAGAGGCAGGCAGATCTCTGTGAGTTTAAGGCCATCACAGGCTACATAGTGAGCTTCAGAGCACCCAGACAACCAGGACTGTGTAGAGACCCTATCTCTAAAAACAAACAATCCCAACAACAAACAACAGCAACAAAACTCTCACCTACCTTTTCCAAAAGTAACATGGGGAGAAAAGGTTTATTGACTTACACTTCCATCATTGGCTATTGGCTTATACTTCCATCATTGGTTATTGGCTTACAGTTCCATCATTAGTTATTGGCTTACACTTCCATCATTGGCTATTGGCTTACACTTCCATCATTGGTTATTGGTTTACACTTCTGTCATTGGTTATTGGCTTACACTTCTGTCATTGGCTATTGGCTTACACTTCTGTCATTGGCTATTGGCTTACACTTCCATCATTGGCTATTGGCTTACACTTCCATCATTGGCTATTGGCTTACACTTCTGTCATTGCAGATAAGTCACAGCAGCAGGAACCCAAGCAGCTAGCTCCATCACAGCCAGAGTCAAGAGCAAAGACATAACAATCCCATCCTGCTTGCTCATCAAGCTTTCACCTGCCCTGTATAATTCAGGAACCTTTGCCTTGGGGATGATCTACAATAAGCTAGGTTTTCCTACATCAATTAACAATCAAAGCAACCCCTCAAGGACATGCCTAGAAGCCAACCTGATCTAGACAGATTCCTCAATTGAGTCTCTCTTCACAGGTGGCTCTAGGTTGTGCCAAGCTGACAGTTAAAATCAACCAGCACAGTCACCAAACCCACAACCTGAGGGTAGAGGTAGAGGCAGAAGCAAGGACAGATCTTTCCTAGCCCACCAAGTGTTTCTTAGGCCTGGCTACAGCTGTTCACCTACTCTGAGCAGAAGAGGTAACAGCAATTTGTTTCTTCATTTCTATGACATAACTTATCAGAAAAACTTTCTTCTCTTAATTGGCACAAAAAGAACTCCTGAGAGGCATGGGACTNCACTTCTGTCATTGGCTATTGGCTTACACTTCCATCATTGGCTATTGGCTTACACTTCCATCATTGGCTATTGGCTTACACTTCTGTCATTGCAGATAAGTCACAGCAGCAGGAACCCAAGCAGCTAGCTCCATCACAGCCAGAGTCAAGAGCAAAGACATAACAATCCCATCCTGCTTGCTCATCAAGCTTTCACCTGCCCTGTATAATTCAGGAACCTTTGCCTTGGGGATGATCTACAATAAGCTAGGTTTTCCTACATCAATTAACAATCAAAGCAACCCCTCAAGGACATGCCTAGAAGCCAACCTGATCTAGACAGATTCCTCAATTGAGTCTCTCTTCACAGGTGGCTCTAGGTTGTGCCAAGCTGACAGTTAAAATCAACCAGCACAGTCACCAAACCCACAACCTGAGGGTAGAGGCAGAAGCAAGGACAGATCTTTCCTAGCCCACCAAGTGTTTCTCAGGCCTGGCTACAGCTGTTCACCTACTAGGAGCAGAAGAGGTAACAGTGATTTGTTTCTTCATTTCTATGACATAACTTATCAAAAAAACTTTCTTCTCTTAATTGGCACAAAAAGAACTCCTGAGAGGCATGGGACTGGCTTTCTGTTTTCTATTTGGGCTGGTGAGAAGAGCAAGCTAAAAACATCTCACACATCTCTCTATGACACCTTTGCTTTGCAGCTCAATGTACCCATTGTCAATGCTACGTGGTTGCATTAAAACGTAACTTCCAAATGGACCTCGGTATTCTGCTATTACCATCCTACCTGGACAAAGTGGATATGCTCATCAGCTCTCTGTTGCTATGACGAACTACCCAAGGTAGCCCACATAGCCACGGAAAAGGGAGTGTTTGGATCACAGTGTCCAAGGTTTCAAATGCGTGGATTTTAGAGAGAAACCTGTTATGCCGAGGGCGAGAGGTGTGGTGGTCTGAATAGGTATGCTTGGCCCTTAGGCAATGGCATTCTTGGGAGGTCTGTCCTTGTTGGAGTAGGTGTGGCCCTGGTGTTTGGAAGTGTGTTTCTGTGGTCACGATGTCTCTTCACAGCAATAGGAACCTTGACTAAGATAGGAATCCACTGCCACTCTTGTTCTAGCCCAAACTGTTCGCTTTGGTGTGGTGCTGGGGGGGCTGGCCGCGCACTTTGCTGGTGCTGGGGAAGCTGCTTCCCCCGAGCCACACCTTCAACCCTTCTTTTACTTTTGTGTTTTGAGACAGGATCTCACTAAATTTGTCAGACTGGTCTCTGACTCACTTTAGCCCATGGAGGACTTGAACTTATCATCCTCCTGTCTCAGCATCCCAAATAGCAAATACAGCCCTGCATCCCCAGGCCTAGTTCATCTTTCCATCCTTCCTGGGCTGGACCTGACTTCGATGCTCCAAATAGAAGAAAAAATCTACTTTCCAGGTCAAGTTCTAGTTTGCTGCCCTCTGCTGGCCAACATAAGAGTTTTTAACCTGTCTCCACTTTAAACCTTGGTAACATGTAAAAGTTCTTGAAGAAAATGAAGGCCTGTAGGCTCCCTGCTGACTTACCGCAGCGTTCTACTTTGAAAAGGATGGACACAATGTGCAATGCTTGGTAAATAATGTTCTTCTAAGCTTACATTATAAATTAGCGCTCAAAAGAGTCTCCAGTCAGTAATGCTGGTTGACTGTTGGGGTCCAGTGCTAGCCTGGACTCTAAATTATTTCTCTGGAGCAGATTCCAACATAAACTATCTCTCTCTGGATCAGCGAGGAGGCGCAGGAATAAAGACACAACTCACATGGCTTCATCGGAAGGGAGATTCTCCATGATCCCTCATGAAATCCTGAGTTCACATCCTGAAGAATCCCTCACGTTTATTCTCCAAACAGCCTTATATATCAAAGCATAAACTGAAGGGGAAATACATTTGCATTCTGTTTCCTAGGTGACCAGGTGAATGGCTTTTAGTCACGTCTACCTCTTTGACCACACCTTTCTATGCCCATTTTGTCATAGATTGGAATTGACACCTCTTCTCAGGTGATCTACATAATTCCAAAGCAAGGAGCGACATATCCTGAGGTTTTGTTAGGGTAGTGACAGCCAGTCTAGAAGGGTAGGTGACCACCTCAGGTGGGGAACTAGGGCTTCATACCATAGCCTGGCTGCCATACCATAAAGAAATATGGGCCTGCAGCTGACACTTCTCTATCCCTGGACCTGGCACTAGAGCTGTAAGTCCAGGAAGACACTGAATGGCAGAAGAAGTGGACAGAGATGTGGCTCAGTTGGTAGAATTCTCCTCTAGCATTCATGAAACTTTGGTTTTCGTCCCCAGTGCTACACAAAGCCAGGTAAGCTGGCTGTTGCACACCTACAGACCTGGAGAGGAGGAGGTGGAGCTCAGAAGTTCAAGGTCATCCTGCACTACAGAGTTTGAAACCAGCCTGAATGCAGCCCTTGTCTCAAAAAGAAAAATTAAAAACACAGAGGCCACGTGGTAGTGACGCACGCCTTTAAGCCCAGCACTTGGGAGACAGGGGCAGGTAGATCTTTGATTTCGAGGCCAACCTGGTTTACAAAGTGAGTTCCAGGACAGCCAGGGCTACACAGAGAAACCCTGTCTTGAAAAACAAACAAAACTAAACACAAACACACAAGCAGCCTCCTGATGATGCTCAAATCTGAGCCCAAGAATNTCCAGGACAGCCAGGGCTACACAGAGAAACCCTGTCTTGAAAAACAAACAAAACTAAACACAAACACACAAGCAGCCTCCTGATGATGCTCAAATCTGAGCCCAAGAATTCAGAAGAGCAGAACTTGCCAGGAGAGTCCAATGGTGGGCCCAGTCCCCACCAAAAAGACAGTTCCTGTGAGTGTGCACATGTGCATACGTGTGTGCATGTGTGCATATGCAACTGTCATGGATACGTGTTACAGCGGAAACAGCTCCTTTCATACTGCACCCTCCCATTCAGGGGTCAGTGCAAGTTCTAGTCTAGTAAGTTTAACTGCCCCAGAAACAAAACAGAGCCAGAGAGACAGAGGGAAAGACAGGGGGGCAGAGACAGAGAAACAGAGAGACACAGAGAGAAACAGAGACAGAGGGAACGAGAGCGAGGGGCAGAGACAGAGAGAGAGACATAGACAGAGGGAGAGGGGGCAGAGACAGAGACAGAGGAAGAGAGAGAGAACTTTCATGTCAGAGAGTCTCTGGAGACTTGGCGCAGCTTAGAAATGGTCATTCAGAATGAACAGCTCTGGGACTGGACCCTGATTGTCCATGCAAATGGAGCCCATACTTGTCAAGTGATTCCTGCTGTTGCTGGTTCACAAACCCACAGAAAATGCTCTCTGGTTGGGATCAGGCGGGAAGGCTGTGTAGTTGTCCAGGGGATATCCTCTCACCTACAAACTAGATGTAAAGTCTCTGGGAATGAACATATGAGAGACAGTGGGGGAGTCGCTTAATGGTCTTTATTTGACCATTGGAGCTACCCCAGTGAGCTTGCATGAAGTCTGGAGAGACACTCTTCTGGACTCTGGGACTATGGTAGGGCAGAGAGACGATGCTCGATGTCTAGCGGGTCTTGTCTTCCAGTGGATGAGAAAGGCAGTAAATGCACATTGCAGGAGGAAGCCCTGCGAACACAGCAGAGAACGAGGGCCAGAGTAAATCTGTGGAATCCACAAGGATGATCTCAGCTAAGACTCCTAGCAATAGTGGAGAGGGTGCCTGAAGTGGCCTCCCCCTGTAATCAGATTGGCGACCACCCTAATTGTCATCATAGAGCCTTCATGCCGTAACTGATGGAACCAGATGCAGAGATCCACAGACAAGCACCAGGCCAAGCTCCAGGAATCCAGTTGAAGAGAAGGAGGGGGACTAAATGAGCAAGGAGAGGACAAGAACATGATGGGGAACTCTACAGAGACAGCTGAACCAAACTCGTGGGAACTCACAAACTGTAGACCAACAGCTGTCAAGCCTGCATGGCACCTAACTAGGCCCTCTGCATTGTGGGAGACAGCTGAGTAACTTGGTCTATTTGAGAGGCCCCAGCACTGGGACCAGGATCTGAGGATCTGAACGAGCTTATTGGAGCCCATTCCCTGAGGTGGGAGACCATGCTCAGCTTTGATGCGCAGTGACGGGGGACACAGTGGTCTTGGTCTGGTCTCAACTTAATGTGCCAGGGTTTGTTGACTCCCCATGAGAGACCTTACCCTTTGCCAGGAGTGAATGGGAGTTGGGCTTGGGGGGAGGCAAGAAGGGGCAGGAGGAGGGGTGTGGTTGGAATGTAAAATGAATACAAATAAATAAATAAATAAAGAGGAGCTTGGAGAACCCCATGCAAGAAGTGATGGAGATTTGGATGCTAGTGACCTTGGAAAAAGACAGCCAGAGACAAGAGATGTTCAGCTCAACAGGATGGCCATGTAGGTTCAGAAAAGCTTTTACTTTTACCTCCCAGTTGTATGACTGTCATGGATCCTGCACTGGTACCTAGAAGTGACAGGGCTGGACCATTCATGGCAGCTCAAGAAAGCGCCTCATAAGGGAGGATGCTGGCCATTAAGACGCGACAGGCAAGTGGCTCTAGGACTATAAGACACCACTTTCCCGGATGCTAGAGTACCTGGCCCAGAAACCAGAGGATGGACTTAGGATCTTTCTCCTCTCCTTGCATTTTCAGGTGCGTACCTATAGAAGAACTTCAACTCTTCATCGCCAGATTTAAGGCTCTGCTCATTGAGATGAAATTTATGATCAACCTGTGACCTGAGTGTCTAAAAAAAAAAACAATAGTAAATGAACAATCAATAGGTCTAATCGCTTCAGATGCCCAGCCAACATGCGGTCTCATGTGTTTGGCTGCATACTTCTTCCTGCTGGTTCAAAGGAATCTAACTAATATCAACATTTGCTTTTGGGACTCTTTGAAAATTTATCTTTGTCATTATTTGCTCTTAAGTCCTTGCCCTGAGAACCACAGCATGCAGGGCCTGGACTCTAATTGCTTCTGCATCTGTGGGATCTCATGCACCTGTGTTCCCTCAAGCCCGTCTTATCTCATGTGGACTAGCATGCCTTTGAGTTCCAGGTGAAGAAGCCAATGATATTATTGTTTAAGTGGTTGCTGGTCACCTCACCTGTTCCCCTGAGCAGGGGGTCTCCTTCCCTATAGGTGGAAGGCTCTTATTGGAGGGCAAGGGCCTTGGACAGTTCCCATTTCCTCCTCTCCTTATCGACTCCAGGGCTCTGGATATTCTGTGTCTTTGACCGGTGGGCTTTATCAATAGCAGCAACTCAGCCTGTCTCTGGGCTGCACTTAATTGGAAGTTCTGCCTCACGTTATGCCCCCTCAGCCCCCAGGACTCAAGTGAAAACACTTCCACTGAGGGGTAACTGTGGGGTGAAATGTGTATGTTCTCAGAAATTCAAAATCTGAGCACATCTTCCTGGGAGCAGATGGTCTATGTACACCAGAGAAGGCATGCCTGTTGTCCTTCCCCTAAGCTCGGTGTTTGTCGTCTCTGCTCCCTGACCTGCCTCTGGTCAGAAAAAGCAAGAGGGAACGATTGGGTCTGAAACTCGGGTCTCCCACATCCACACTCATGCTTTTGACTCCAGTCCAGAGTCAAGGTTGTCCCATGGACTTTCGAGCTTCTTCACAGAAAAGGAAACAATCAGCGAAGTGAAGAGGTAGACCGCAGCAAGGGAAGCCATCTGTCAGCTGACAGCAGACAGGACACAAATACCCAGCTGTAGAAAGAGCTGCAAGAGTCGATCATCAGAAAACCAAACCAAGCAACAAATGGCTTAGTGAATTAATAGGCAATCCTCAAAATGTTGTCTATTCAAAAGAAATACACTGGCCAAGAAATATTTGGAAAAAAATATTTAATATCCTTATCCATTAGGAAATTCAAACAACCTTGAAATTCCATCCCACCCTAGTCGGAATGGTTGTCACCAAGAAAACCAATGCTGGAGAGGATGTAGGAAAAGAGGAACTCTTCTTTGTATGTTGTTTGCTTTTTGAGACAAGGTCTCTCTATGTGGTCCTGAGAGTCTTGGAACTCAGAGAGATCATCTGCCTCTGCCTCTGCCTCTGTGGTGGTGCAGTGACTATAGGGGTTCATTTTTTAAAATCCTGAAAAACAAAACTACTATATAACCTGTTTATACCACTCCTTAGGTATAGAGCTGAAGGACTTTGAGTCAATATACACCAGAGACACTTGCACATTGTATCTTTTACTGCATATTCATAACAGCTGGGAAATGGACCTAACCTAGTTGTCCAACATTTGGTGAACAGATAAAGATCATGTGGTATATATACACAGTGGAATCTATGTTGTATAAAGAAAATGAAACTGAACATTTACAGGAACATGGGTAGAAACCAAAACCCTGTTAAGAGAAATAAGGTAGACAAAACCGATGTGTTTTCTATCATATGTAGAACTTATATTTAAAACTCTGTGTGTGTGTGTGTGTGTGTGTGTGTGTGTGTGTGTGTGTGTTAGTTTGGTTTCTATTCCTGCGGCGAAGCACAGCCTGAGGAGGAAAGGTTTTATGTGGCTAACACATCCATATCGTAGCCATCACTGGGAGAAGGCACAAACCTGGAGGCAGGCACTGGAACAGAAGCCATGGAGGAATGCTGCTTACTGATCGCTCTCAAGGACTTGTTCAGTTTGCTTTCTTATAGCAGCCAGGACCAGGGGTGGTACCACCCCCAGCGGGCTGGGCTATTCCACATCAATCATTTATCAAGAAAATATCTCAAGCCAGCAGTGGTGGTGTGCACCTTTAATTCCAGCACTCGGGAGGCAGAGGCAGGTGGATGTCTGAGCTCAAGCCCAGCCTGGTCTACAGAGTGAGTTCCAGAACAATCAGAGCTACACAGAGAAACCCTGTCTCAAAAACCAAACTTACTTACTTACTTACTTACTTAATTAAAATTTCAAAAAGAAATGCCTCACAGACCTGCCCTGGGGAATCTGATAAAGGCATTTTCTCAACTGAGAGTACTCTTCCTAGATAACTTTGTCAGCCTGTGTCAAGCTGACAAAGCACTAATCAGAACAGTATGTAAATACACATGAGTGTACTTCACAGTGTGTGCATAGGTCAGGAAACTAGAAAGACAATCGTGCGAGGGTGGGAAGACAGCCTGAGGAGGTGAGAAACAGAAAGGCCATAGTGTATCTATGATAAGAAAGCAGACGAGGAGGCTTATGTGGGTGGGGAGAGAACCGGGCTGGGGATTCAGGTGCAGGCAATGGGGCGGGGTGAGGGGTATACACGAGAATAAAGTTTAACAACACACATATGTGAGGCTGTGATGACATCCTTTCCATACCAACAGGGCTGGCCTTTGAAAGATAGATCCATTTCAAGGGCATGCCCCTTACGCTTCTCCACATACTGCAGGTGGTTCTGTATTTTCTTGGGAGAGGGGAGTCACAAAGTGGACCAAGTCACAGCTGAGAGATTTTTGAGAAGGTTGACATGGGCCCGCACCCTGAGATGTGGGGCTTCTTGGGTCAGCATCAGCACCACCGGGAACATCTCTAAAATGTCGCTTCTTGGACCCAGCATCCTTCCTGCATCAGACACTGTGCGAGCGAATCCTAGAAACCTGTGGTCGAACCTCACGTGACGCTTCAGGTCAGGTCTGGTAACTGTCAGTCTAGGGTAAGTGGGGGCAAACATCTGGTCTCTGTGTCCAAGCTCTCCATCCACACTCAATGTGGCGTCATTGATGGTTTGTGACTGCCCTGAGTCCTGTTCAGCACAGCACAGGGACAATCATCCCCACTACAGTCCACAGGGAGGCAGCAGAGAGTCAGGTGAAAGCCCACAGGGAGCAAGACTAACCTGCCTGGATTCAATCACCCTGTTTCACAACTAGTGCCATTTCTGAAATGGTACTCAAAACCCGAACCCTGTACAGGGATTGGGTGATTCTCCTTGGAATCCAGTTGCCCATCCCAAGATAGCAAAATTATGGAATGAGCAAACCTAGAGGGCAACTTGACCTGGCAAAGCAGACTTGGATTGAGAACAAAACCTGGGAATGGTCAGGGGACTTGGGGAGGCTCCGACCTCATGAAGCTGTTGTCCTATCCATTACAACGAAACGTTCCGGTAGGGACTGGGAAGCTGGCTCAGTAAATAAAATGTTCACCACATAATCATGAGGACCTGACTCAATACCTTCTTCACATAAGAAGAAAAATGAATGAATGGATGAATTAATTAATTAATAGTCATGGGCACATGTCTACAATCTCAGCACTGGGGAGTCAAAGACAAGAGGAATCCCTGGGACTAGCTGGCCAGCCAGAGTGGACGAGTAGGCAAGCTCCAGGTTCAATGAAAGACCCTGTCTCAAGAACTAAGGTGGAGTGTTAACAAGGAAGACAGTATCGACCTCCGGCCTCCGCACACAGGTACACAGGCATACAAACGAGCATGTCGGTATAAGGAAGCAACAGATTTGGGACCTGCACCAGTCTAGGTCTGCACTGTATCTATGCTGCGTATCGGTCCCACTGCATCTATGCGCAGCATCTGCCAGGAAGTACTCGAGGCAGCACTTTTCCCTGTGCAGAGAAGTACCAGCTCCTGCTTCTGCTACTGCTCAGGAGGCTGAGGAGGGGAGCATCCGGAGCTCTCACCAGCATCTGATCCTCAGGACACAGGCAACACACTGTCACTCCAGGTGAGCCCTGTGCTTGTCAATCAAACCAGGATCAGGGGAAACGAAAGAAAAAGATTTAGCTAAGGTGGATAAAATTTAATGGAGTATAATGTTTTAATTTAACAAACATATACATTATTCATTTCTTGATCTTTTTATACTGGGCCAAGGCCTTTCCTTTGAGACTGTGTCCACTGATTAAAGTTTTCTATCATTTATTTTTCTTGCAAAAATGTCACCCCAAATCTCTGACTTTGGGCTTTGCTTAAAATGTATTTTTCCCAGTCACTTGTGAAACTAAAGGGTCAAAGAGACATGGAGAGGTGAGGAATGAGACACATAGAGCTGCTAACAAAGATCAAAGGTTAAATGAGGGTGACAAAGGCTCTATTTGAGCCAACCCTTAGCCAAGCCCTCAGCTCTCTTCTTCCCCAGGCCACCCATTGGCCTACAGAGCTGAGCAAACACTAGCAGTTCCTGGCCACTCAAAGTCACAGCCTTAGGATGACCTTCCTCCCACAGAGTGCCTGCTTGAGCAAACTCAAGGCCGGGGAAAGAATTTGCTGTTTGTTCCGACACCTGAAACGGGGGTCCCCATCTCCCCCACCCATCTGGCATCAGTTAGTAAATCCAGATGGACTTCAGTAAACCAAGCCCCGCCCAGCCCATCCATACTTTGGGAATAAAGAGGAGAGACAGGGAAAATGGAAGGGGGTGATATCCAAACGCCATTAAGGGAAAATTCTTCGTGCATGAAATAAAAAGAAAAAAGAAATGGAAGACATGAGGAAGAGAGAAAAATGAGTTAACCCAGGATGGAGGGGGTGGGGGCAGGGATCTGGACGGTAGGAAGTCCAGAAACAGAAAAAAAAAAAAAAACAAGAATCATTCAATGAAGCAACAAGAGGTCTCATCACTGAAATTCTCATACTCCCAGTGACTGTCTGGACCTGTGTTGGGAGTTGGATGTATAGAAACACAAATAATATGTATCACCATGCATATAAAAACCACAAGAATATTTTTAAAATATCCTAAAATCTTCCAGAGAAGAAAATACAAATCCAAACAAAGGAGTAAAGTGTGAGAACAAAGCCCAAGCCACACACAGGGTGCAGGACAGCAAATCAGGGGCTCTGGGAGGGAGAGTTTGCACAAAAGAAAGAAAACATGTACAGGGATTCTTGGTCTACATCTAAGTATTTGGAAAGTAGGTATGGTAGATTTTTAACCAGGTGTAAGGTGTTCACTACTGATCTCCAGCACTAAGAAATGTCAGACACACACAGTAACTTGGAATTTTGTATCTGATGGAGAATTCTGAAATAAAGAGTTGGTTGTGGAGAAAATGGACCGGAGAAAAGCAAGGCACTCGAGAGCTTCAGGAAAAACAAAAAGTTGTTTTTTTTTTTTTAAAAAAAAGGGGAATCTAATTACAGTGTACCCTATATACTATTTTGTTTTTATACTTTCAGAGAAAGACTCCTAGTAATGGGGGACATGGAGCCTGAACTGGGTATCTTCTGTAACCAGGCAAGTCCTTAAGTGGAGGGATTGGAACACCAACCCAGCCACAAAACCTTCGACCTACAGTATATCCTGCCTGTAGAGTGTTCTGGGCCTGGAGCCTAGCAGAATAGTCATCACAGAGACCAGAGAGACTTCATCCAGCAACTGATGGGAGCAGACGCAGAGTCCATAGCCAAACATTAGGTGAAGTTCAGGGAATCCTGAGGAAAACGGAGAGAGGATAAGAGGAACCAGAGGGGTCAGGGACGCCATGAGAACATGGCCCATAGAATCAATTGACCAGGCCTTATAGGGCTCACAGAGATTAGGGAGCCTGCAGGGGTCTGGCCTAGGTCCTCTGCATATTTGTATGAACAAGTAGCTTGGTACGCTTGTGGGATTCCTAACAGTGGGAGCAGAGCTCTCTGACTCTTTTGCCTGCTTGTGGGACCCTTTTCCTCCTACTGGGTTCCCTCATCCTGCCTTGAAACGATCGTATGTGCCTGGTCTTATTGTGGCTTCATATGCCATGTTTGGTTGATGTCCCTAGGACGCCTGCACTTTTCTGATGGGAGGGGATGAATATAGGGGAAGGAGGTGGGGTGGAGACAGAATAGGGGAAGGGGATGTAATGTATGAGAGAAGAAAAAAATAAAAGAAAAAATCGGAAGCTGTGAAGCTTCACATTCAATTTCAGACTTTCACTATCGAATATATTTTATGCACTCACCCACCACCAAAACGAAAAACATCCGTGATCGAATTAGAACTAGAAAAACCATCAGCTTCATATCCTCTTTCATAACCCTTGTCCGTCACATGCAGTCCTTACTCACCCCTGACAGTTAGACTTTCTCACTCTCTTCATGCTACGCTCTCGCCCTATGCACATTTGTTTACATATGTGCATATAGTATTGATCAGATTCTGCATGTGCAAGAGAACATGTGACTTTACACATTCCAAGTCCATGCATTTCCTTACAAACGTTTTAACTTCATTTTCTTTAGAGTGGAGTCGTATTTATACATATATATGAACATATTAATATATTTTTCATGTATCATTTAATATAAACATAATAATATATACACACACTAAATTTTCATTATCCATCCGTTGATGGGCAGTGAAGCTGACTCCAATTCTTTGCTGTATTGAATAAAGCAGCAGCAAACATGAATTCCCTGGACATATGCCCAGTGAAAGAACTGGGTCATATGGTAGTTCTATTTCTAATTTCTTGAGAAATTTTCATATTGATGTCCATAACAGCTGTGTCACTTTGCACCCCACCCACAGTGCGTAGGGTTCCCTTCTCTCCACAACCTCTCCAATGCTCCTTGTCAGATTTGTTGATGAAGCCATTCTGACTGGGGTGAAGTGGTATTCTCAAGGTTGTTTCCATTCGTGCTACCCTGACCACTTAGGATGTTGAGCACTTTAAGAGAGCCATTGAACATTTTTCTTTCCGTTTTTGAATACTGTCTATTCAGTTCACTTCCCCATTTCTCAATTGGCCATTTTATGCCCTTGGTATTGACTTTCTGCAATTCTTTGTAAACTCTAGGCATTAGCCTGGTCTCAAGAGTAGCTGGTTAAGATTCTCTCCCTTTCTGTGGGCTGTTTGTTCTGTTGACTGCTTCCTCTCCTGGGCAGAAACCTTTTGTTCGTTTGTTTCAAGAGACAGGGTTTCTCTGAGTAGTCCTGGCTGTCCTGGAACTCACTCTGTAGACCAGGCTGGCCTCGAACTCA
>LOEQ01007459.1:69874-89935 GCA_001685075.1 Bramus lutescens | reverse complement strand
TTAAGTCCCAAAGAAATCACACAGAGGTCTACATTAACTATAAACTGATTGGCCCGTTAGCTCAGGCTTCTTGTTAACTCTTATAACTTATATAGCCCATTATTAGCCATTATTCTTATCCCTTTTAGCCTAGTACCATTTCAGTGGGGCAGTCACATCTTGCTTCTTCTGTGGTTGGGTCAGGACTGCAGAGGAATGGGCTTCTTCCTTCCCAGAATTCTCTCTTCTCATTGATTTGCCTCTACTTCCTATCTGGTTGTCCCACCTATACTTCCTGCCTGGCTACTGGCCAATCACCATTTATTTAAAATATAATTGACAGACTACAGACCATTCTCCTACACCAACTTATGGCTGGCTCAGTAGGACCTGTCTGACATCCTAGTTTTGCCTCCAAGTTGCTATGACAGACTTCCTCTTCTCTGTACTCAGAGATAGAATTAGGACCTTGTGCATTTCAAGTGCGTTACCACTGAGCCACAATTCCAGCCCTTTCTCTCTGCATTCACAGGATCCACCCCCATCCAGATTGCCAGAATGTCTCATAGGATGATGTATCATCAGCTGACAGCCCATGAACCTGCAGGCCAGTAAATGAAATGGACACAGGCTAGCCTTCAGTTAGTGTGATCACCTATGGTTGATTCAAGAAGATTGTTCTGTAAGCCCAGAGCCCAAGGAAAAGTCAAGTAGACTCATTGGACGCAAAACCACACACAGCAGGAGCGCAGCCAGCACATTCGTTTTGGAGGTGTTTTCTCTGCTGTTCACTTTGTTCCCACAGTAATTGGGAGAGAAGTCACTGTGGCCATATTTGCACTGACAGATTTGTTTTGCATTGTACTGCAAAGGGGTGTCAGGCCGAGGCCCGTGAAGAATCTGAAGCATTCTGAGGGTGGGGCATAGCACGAATTAGTCAGAATTCTCGAGAGTCACAGAACTTATGGAATGAGTGTCTCTCTCTCTCTCTCTCTCTCTCTCTCTCTCTCTCTCACACACACACACACATCTGTGCTGTCTATGTAGATATAGATATTGTAATGATTTTACACTAGAGACATTGGCGGCAGGTGAGAGCCCATAGCAGGTGAGGAACAGACAAATACACCATTCATACAGAGCTTACATGGAAAGATTATTGAGCAAAGAGGGAAGGAGAAGAAAGAAAGGAAGAGACGGAGACCTGCTTGCCTCTTCAGGCATCTGTCTGTGCTGGCATGCCTTTGTGGTTCTGACAGAATATGTCCTCAGCTGCAGCCACATTCACTATGAAGGACCCTGCCCACCTCCTATATCTCTCTCTTTTTGTCTGTCTGTCTGTCTGTCTGTCTGTCTGTCTGTCTGTCTGTCTGTCTGTCTGTCTGTCTGTCTGTCTGTCCCTTCTTTCTCTCTGTCTCTCTCCCTGTTTCTCAGCTTGTCTCTGTCTCCTCCCCCCACCTCTCTTCTGCTGCTCCTGTCCCCAGAGGCTGCTCTCTCCCTCGCCTTCCCTCTTTTTACATTCCGTTTCCCCTAATAACCCCCCCATGTGAACTCTGTCGTGTGCATCTTCACTCACGTACCACTTTTTAAATGATAAGATATACATAATGTATCTCTCTCTGTACATATATAGAGATAGATATATAGATACAGATATAGATGTCGGAATTTATTGGAATGACTTACAGGCTGCAGTCCAACATTGGCTGTGAATGGAAAACCAAGAATCTAGGAGTTGCTCAGTCTTTAGAGTCTGGGTGTCTCAGCTGGTCTTCTGTATATGCTGGAATCCTGAAGAAGTAGGCTCCAATATCAATGAAGGAATGAATGGACTAAGAAGTCCATGCACTTTTCCATGGTCTCTGCTTCAGTTCCTGTTCCCAGGTTCCTGCCATGACTTCTTCGACTGATAGATGATGATGTGGAAATGTAAGCAGGATAACCCTTTTCTCCCCAAGTTGCCTTTGGTCTTGGTGGTTTATCAAAGCAATAGAAACCTTAACTGTATATCACCATAGTCAAGTTACTAAACAGGGCTGGGCTGTAGCTTAGTGTATTGACTGGCACACAGGGCCCTTTGTCCAGTCCTCCCAGCAGACACATACTTGTGGCACATTCCCCATAGCACAGGTGTAACATTTATAGTCATATCTGCTTTTTTCTTTTTCCTACCCTTCTTAGCTTGTAATAACTACTAATCTCTCCTATGATCTGAAATTTCTGTCATTTCACAATTGTTATACTTTTGTAATATCCAAATTTTATAGCTGAGGCATACAGCCTTGTATTTCTTACTCACCTGTTAAAGGATATCTTGGTTACCTCCAGATTTCAGTTGCTACAGTAAGTCTACTATGAATATTCGTGCAGAGATTGTTGTAGAGTTTCTCTTTGAGTGTGACATTCTGTCTTTCTAGGTAAAATTCACAGACTAATATTTGGGTGGATGTTTAGTTCTGTGACGAACTCACAAGCATTTTGCAAGAGTGGCCCTACCATTTCACTTCCCTTTTTACTCATGGTTGACCATCCTTAATCTGAAAATCTGAAATTCAAAATGCTCCAAAATCTAAAGCATTTCAGAATTTGATATTTGGAATTTTCTGGTCTGAGTTCAAGTGTACCTTGCCTAGCAGGAGCAAGGGAGGTCCTAGGTTCTATTTCTGGTATCACGGTTAACCAGTAAAGCCGCGATAATATTCCTGAGTATGAACAGTTTCAGACCTGACCTATGTCTCCCCCCCTCACCAGGCATTTTGGAAGGGTCACCTTGCAGTGAGTCCAGTCGGCTTTAGCACATCTGTGCTGGCACTAACTTGGCCATGCTGCTGCATTCTGTCCCTTCCTAAAGCAGTGTGAAGTGGACACAGTGTGTTTGGGACTTACGTAATTCCAGTGCCATTTGTATTGGACATCCATTCACGTGCTTGCCTGTCGGTTTCAGTCTTGTACCTTTTGTTCCAGTCTTTATCTCATTTTTAAATAGTTTTAAACTGTGATTCATGAGAGTCCTTTGTAAGCCCTAGTCTTTCATTATCTATGGGTTTTGAATATGTCCCCCGAGTTAATAACTTGCCTTTTTTTGAAAAAACAAAACAAAAAACAAAAAAAAAAAACAAAAGCAATTTTTAGAAAAGTTTTGTGGCAAAGGTGAGAAAATTGTGCAGATTCCCCCTTTATTTGCTGACCCGAAACATGAAGAGCCTTCCTGGGCGATAGAGATGGTTCACCAGTTAATAGTGAAGTCTCTTCTCCAGAGGACCCGAGTTTGGCTCCCAATACCCATACCAGACAGCTTGCAACCTTTTGTAGGTCTAGTTGCAGAGGTTCCAATGTTTCTGGTGTCCATGATCACCCATATGCATGTGCAGAACCCCATGTGCATACAAAAAATAAATCTCTTAAGAGTCTTCTTCATTTTGCTTTCCACAAGAGAGCCATTAAAATTCATGAACTGTGAACAGGTAATTTCACCTAAACATTAGTATTCGCTCATGGTGATGTATGTTCTGTTATTTAGATAGCGTTGTGTGCCTTCCCTAAATATCCTAGGCCCTCCCAGTGGGTCCTTTTTAAGCTTTTCACTTTGGTTTCCAAGTGGTTAAGGTTTAAACTTTTATTGGCTTCAGAGTAATAATTTGTCCTCTAATAGATTGTATGTGGTATCCTACCATTAACCCTTTCTCCTGCTCTGTGTTCCATTCATTTTTTTTTACTCTGGGAGCATTCTTTTTTCTCTAGCAGTGTATCCTGAAAGGTGACATAATTTTCAAACATATAAATAGGATGCAGTTTAATGACTGTTTTTTGTCATTTTCAAAAGTCAGGGTGCATATGTTTCATAGGTCTGTTTCTAGGTCCTGTAGTGCATGTCTCTGTCTGTCTGTCTGTCTGCCTGCCTGCCTGCCTGCCTGCTATCTGTCCACCCCCTGCCCATATCATACTATGGGACTATTGTAGAACTACTGAGCACTAGTAATGGATGGAATGTGTCTCCCTCTCTCCATCTTTGCCGAGACTGTTGGGTCTGAGTTATCAGCAGTCCCATTGTCTGGGTTTCTGTGCCCTCCTGTGCCCATTTCCAGTCCTGAACTCATTTTCTAGCTTTCTCTGTAGGGTGTTTTATTTGACTGAAGCAGCTCTTTCTCTTTTCCCAGGGAACTACGTTCTTCATTTTCTCCCCAAGTACAGTAAATTAAATAAATTGATCTTAACCCCCGCCAACTCCTGAACATCTTTCTGTAAACTTATCTGATTTGCAAATCTTTGATTGCTTGATCTCTTAGTTCTTAAGTTCTTTTTTATGTTTAGATTTAGCAATGTGACTGGGAATGGAGATGAAGAGATGAAAATGGCTTCACTTGCAATTTCCCAATGCTGTCTATTCAAAAGCACAGCGACTGAGTGTACAAATACAAGTGCAAGGGTCTGCAAATATTTAAGCAGGAAGGTTTTAGGGGGAGTTTTCTTTGGGCAGTGTTTTCAAACAGCATGGCAGCAGAGTGATTGTGTAAATTGTAATGCCTGTCCCTCTGGCTACATAAACAGAAGAACTTTTTTCTCTTGCTAATGGTTTGGTTGTTCATTAAGAATCAAAACAGTATAACTCACACTGTACAATAATGGCAGGACAAAGTGATGGCACTATCTTCTGGTGTCCTGTAAGGGCTTACACACTTCCAGGGAACCAGTGAGGAGATGGCATGCACCACCACCGCCCAGCAATAAGAGGTGTTCTTAAGTAGCTATTATGATGTTTTGACTAGTAGGCCAGAGAATAACTCCCCCCTGCTTCCTGTGTTGGTGGAGGCTGCACATTTCTTCCCAGCTGCTCAGACCCAGAGTAACCACACAAAAACTGTATTATTACAACACTGCTTGGCCTATTAACTCATGCTCCTTATTGGATAGCTCTTATATCTTAAATTAATTAATCTTATATCTTAAATTAATTAATGGATTAATAGAAATTAATCCATTTCTATTAATCTGTGTATTGGCATGCGGTTGTGCCTTACCTACTGGTAAGGTTCCATCCAGAGTTTGTCTCCTGCAGTGGCTCCATGGCTTTTCCCTACTCTGCCTTCTTTCTCCCAGCATTCAGTTTACTTTTCCCACCTAGCTCTACTCTGTCCTCTCACAGGCCGGAAGCAGCTGCTTTATTCATTAACAAATAAAAGCAACACATATAAAGAAGGACCTCCCACATCCCCCCATTTTCAAACTCTCAGAGGCACTTATGCACAGACTGTATAGCAAGTACAAGAGTGCTGATGCTTTGTCCTGAGTAGGTCTGGTCTGGAGGCTAATGGAGGAGGACTTGTTTGTCAGAATGCCTTAAAAGTTAAGGAACCCAAACCAATTCTTTTCCTCCCCAAATCTTGGGCTCGAACATCCAGCCGTGCAGACCCATTATGACAGAACTTAGGTCATGCTTTCTTTGGACAATTCTAAGATACATACCTGGCAGTATCATGATCAGTATTATCATTTTTATTTTACTAATAGCTATTCCCACCCAAAGGTGATAAATGGCACTATATTTTAATATTTTGACAAGACACCATGACTTAATGTTTTGAGACCTGTGGCTTAGCCAAGGCAAGAATGGGGTGGGGTTTGGGAGTCCAAAGCAGATGCCTGTTCTCTACTTCCTAAGTTCATAAAGGAACAGAAAGTATACAGAAAAAGGAGTGTAATGTGAGGTGTCTGTTGTCACTCTCTCCTTCGCTATCTCTACACTCAGAAGGTAGAAAACTTTGGGATTAAAAGGATTCTTTTGTGTTTTATAAGTAAGGACTCTGTCTGCCTTCTTCCTTCTTGCTCAGCAGAAGGAATCCTCCAGGGAGGGTTGTTTGGGCATGGCATCATCTTAGGAGCAGCCATTGCCCAAGCTGGCCCCATGTAAATAAGAGGTGTGGGTGATTCTGTCCCTCTGGCATTCTTAAGATTTCTTAAAATACCTGGGAGGGCATACCTAGATTACCTGCAAATACTGCATCCTATTTATATGTTTGAAAATTATGGAGTTTAGTTTCCCTGGGCGGATCCTGGAACCAATTTCCCATGAATACATTGTCTGTACTGTCTACAGTGCAATATTGTAACACCCTTCTCATTTAGTTGACTCTCACATACAGCATATTTGTGATAGTTGAGTGTGTTCATTTGCAGTTTTGTGCTAGAGATATAGATAGATAAACAGAAGCTTCAAATGCAGAAGTAGCTCCTCTGGGGAAAAATTGCTTTGTTAGTCTGCAGACATGCTTAGCTGACGAGAAATTAAACAACATGATTGAGGAGGAAATAGCAGAAGAAGTGGAACGCTGGGGAAAAAAGGTTCTGTTGCTATTTAATCCCATTATTCAAGTTTGAAAATTGGATGGTTCTTAATTATTCATTTGAGTGTCAATGAAGATAGAAAATAGCTATCTTATAAGTAACAAGGACATGTTGAAATGACAAAGTGATTCTCAAAATTCAGAGGAAGAATGAGGGGAAGTTTTCAAACTTTTTTTTTTTTGAGCCTATTGAATCTTGTGTAGAAGAAAGATGTTAAACTAGTTGACAGTTTCCTTGTCTGAGAGTGTGAGCACACAGGTTGACAGAATTTGAAAAGAGCAGCGCTGAAGAGAACCATAGCTGTGGGCTTCCTGCATTTGTAAGACTGATTCTGCTGAGAATCTGGGTAGGCACAGACCCATCTAAATGCTCCTCCTCAAGCCTGCGGAAGGGGTTTGGATTAAGTCTCTGTCTTGGAATCTTCCTCTACCAAGGTGTTTTGTCTCCTTTTCCCATTATAGTTAGTTGATCTTCTTACACCCTCGCTTCTTTTGTGAGCAGGGAACTTTGTTTTAATTTCTTTGTGCATGAAGTGGATGCTGAAGAAAAGTGCAGATGTGCTGGATACCGGGGCTGAGGAGATGGCGCAGTTGGTAAAGAGCTTGCTGCACAGCAGGAGGACCAAAGTGCAGATCCCTAGCAGCTGTCTGGGTAAAGGACCACTGAGTGTGGCCATGCTCAGATTTCAGGCCTCTGCTGAGGGGATGGAGGCAGGTGGATCTTTGGAGCTTGCTGACAGTGGAATCAAAGAGCTCCAGGTTTAGTGAAAGACCCTGTCTTTATAAATAAGGTGGAGCTGGGTGGTGGTGGGCACACCTTTAGTTCCAGCACTGGGGAGGCAGAGGCAGGTGAATTCAAATCCAGCCTGGTCTATGGAACAAGTTCTAGGATAGTCTGAGGTACCCAGAGAAACCCTGTCTCCAAAACAAAGCTGTAAAAATAAGGTGGAGATTGAGAGAGGAAGAAACCCACCATCAACCTCTGACCCCTCACATGTTTATAATCCATGCACACATGTACGTTCACGCACACATGTACGTTCACACACAAATGTGTCACACATACACCCACACTCAATGCTAACACTTGCAGCATGAGTCCTTATTTATTTAGTTACTTATTATCTATTTTTGAAAGGAAGTCAGTATAAGTTTACTCATAATCAATATGGTGACACATGCCTCAATATTTGTCTCGATATTTTTCTCAGTTCCTCTGTGGATCCAGATTGGGCAGGGGTGGCTTAACTGTGGAGTGTGAGTGTGGCATGTTGGAGGCACTGCCAGCCAGCTTCATACTGACTGCAGGCAGCTGCCAGGGGACGAGAGAACAGTAACAGCCTGCTCTGCTCCTCTGCGTGCTGAACCTGGCTCATGTTTTCCCCTCTCTTTCCCTTTGGCATCCTCATATGGAGAGCTTTCCATACCACCTTGAGCCCCTTGCCCCAAACCACTGTTTCCCTTCATTATTTCTAGCTATTGATCAAACATCTTCTCTTATTGAGATCCAGATGATACCAGTGTGCCATGGATCTTTGTCATGTCTGCTTGTGTCTGTGTTACCACTCGAAGCCAGCCCAGCAGCCATTAATGAATTCCTCAGTGACCATGGACACTACTTAGTCAGCTGTTCCCTCCTGCTATAATATCTCGTAATATCTCTGGCTTGACTCTTTCTGGCAAGTAGTAAATATTAATAACAGTAATAACCAAACAAACAAAAATCCGTAAGTAGGCCTGACAGTTGTAGTGCATGCCTTTAATCCCAGCACTCAGGAGGCAGAGGCAGGCTGACCTTTGTGAGCTCAAGGCCAGCCTGGTCTACAGAACTAATTCCAGAACAGCCGTGGCTGCACAAAGAAACCCTGTCTCGAAAAACAAAAATCCAAATCGAAAAAAAATTTAAAAATTAGAATTGAAAGTTGAGAAAGTCTTAAAGTTCTGAAGGTTCTTGTAACCATTCTTAAGTCTAGTCTCAACTTAAAAGATCTCTTTATTGATTCAAAGTAATCCACAAATACATCCTCTAACCTCAATTATATACTCATTATTTTCATGTATCCCCCCACATAAGGTTTTTGATTTTTAAAGGGCTCTCAGCAGCTGTTCAAATTCCACGTACATGGAGACATTGAATTAATATCTGTTGAATGAAATTAAATACATCTGTTCATGTCCCTTTGGAGGTCTCCTTAGTAGGATGGTCTGTTATGCTTGCCAGTGAGGGGCAAACTGGGATGTGTCAGTTCATATTGGGAACACAATATTGTCCCTCCAGAAAAACGCTTGGTTTTGTGTAGTTCTTGAAAGGATGGTGTGACCATCTGTTTTCTTTAGCTCTGGAGGAAAGAACAAAAGGATTGTACTCTGGCTGAGAATGAAGAGTAGGGGGAGAAAAAGAACACAAGAAACAAATTCCTCTTCAGAGTTTTAATGGTTGACTGAGCAGGGGTGAGGACCTCCCTGTCTCCTTCCCCAGTCTTTATAAAATCCAGTGTCTTGGTTGCCAGTCCTTCTGGACTTGACCAAGTCAGCTCCCTGGCTTAGGCCCGCTCACTATTTTAATTCAAAACTTTCCCCACCCTCCATATTGCTTTCAGCTATTTTTGTATTACAAAAGGAGTATACTGGGCCCTCGCTGTCTGTGGGTGTGGGTCCCTCATCTGCAAATTCAGTCAGCTGACAATCAGAAGGATTTAGGAAGGAAAAAACCCAGAGACTTCCAAAAAGACAAAACTTGAGTTTGTTGCCCATTGATTATAACCTGAAATCCATACAAATGAAGTAATATGTAGCTGTTTTATAATGTTAGGTAATTTTTAAAATTACTACATTGTGTGGGGGGGGATGGGGGTGGGTGTGGGTGTGTACAAACAATAACTTGTGGCGTTGTTTCTCTCATTCCATCTTGTGGGTGCTGGGTGAGTATGAGGTTGTCAAGCTGGACAGCAAGGCTTTTACCCACTGAGCCAATCTATCTTAGGTGCTTTATCTCATGAATAGTCTAGTGGTGACTCGAATGTGTGTGGTTTCTCTGGAATAGTGGATACCCCATCACATAAGTGACTTGAGCATTCACAGATTTGGAGCATCGAAGGGAGGTTGCAGGGGTGGGGGGTTGAAATCTCTCACAAATACATAGGAACAGCTTACATTTGTTGGAAGGAGTACAATTTCAGAAATTTTAAGTCAGAACTGAAAGTCACTGCTGCAGATTCTTTCTCTGGCCTAACCACTTTTAGCAGTTTGATTTGTGCCTCTTCATGGTTTTTGTTTTAAATGCAGACATGTATTTTATATGCTATGTCTTTTATAAAAATATTCTCATCTAATTTTTGTCCCATTTCTTTTTAATAGCCACATGGAATTTTTCCTGCATGAGGATTCTATAAATTTGTGCTTGTTGTTATATAGGCAAATACCAATGCTTATAATACTTTCTGTGGGATAGAGTGCTACTTGCTGTCTGCTGGGCTAACCAGGTGCGTTTCCGCTTTGCAGCTGTTATGTGAAAGCCATCATGCCAAGTGAAAATTGAGTGTGGCCACATTTATCTTCTCCATCATTTCTTCCTGAGTGCAATTCAGCCAAAGTTGTCTACAGCTTTAGAACACATAGTTTCTTTGATTGAACCAATGTAAATTGTTTGGCTTGTGTTGTGAGACAGTTGTTTCAGTTTTATTGTTATTTATGTTTTGTTCTTGGCTCAGTGGGTGGAGCTGAATTACATTGTAAAAAGCGACCTCATTATCTATTGTACATTCCTGGAATGAGGTCTTTCTAGGTTCATAGTGGGCTTTTGGTTTTGTTTGTTTTTTTATGCTGCTCTGTCTGTGATTGTCATTTGAAAATTTCCCATTTCTCCTGAAGTACTCTACTAAGTGTTCGATACTATAGTATTAAATTTTTTGAGGTTTTTATTTCCCCCCCTTGTCCCATTTCTCCCTTTCAAAACACTTTTTATGCTTTGGCAGAAGTGTGAAAACATTGACTACAGCGTTACAAGCTGGTTCCTTCTAACCCACTATCTTCTATTGTCCTTGAAGCCCAGAGGCCTTGGGTGTGCAGCTTTGTAAAGGCATCTTCTGTCATTTTAAATGACTTTTAAACCCCCAAACATCTGGGACTTTTCATTGGCCCTGCATGACACATGTAAGTGAACATTATAATTTAATTTTAATTTTTCTTCATGAGTCTTGGTGTCCCCACATTGTGATTAAGACTGGTGGGCATGGGTTTTGGAGTGAGATCAGAGTGTCAGGACAGCAGGTCTCTCTCCTAATTTATCATCCTTTTGTCTTAAGAGGAGCAGCCCAACGGGCTTGCTGAGTATGTGGAAGGCGTGGCTGTGGAGAATCAGTGGCCCTCTCCCTCCACTGATAGAACCAGAAGCAAAAACAATCTGGGAATGCACTTTCCAATGTCTGCAGAAGTTTAGAGTTTATTTATTAGCACTAAGTGCTTCTGCAGCAGTGAGAGATCATAATCCTCACTTTTAATATTGAATTGCAGCAAATTAGGCACTTGAAGCCTATTCCTTAGTGCAGGCAGGTTAGTGATGTGTGTGGGAAGAGCATGGGTTCTGTATTCTGCAGCAGACTGAGGGTAAGCTGCCAGCCAGAGAACAGTGGGTCCGTGGCAGAAGGGGGGAGCAGTAAGGAAAAAAGGCATTCTCAAATTTCCTTCTCCTTTCTTTTGATGATGACTAGGTTAAGGCAGTGTTGAAAGCTGTCTGAGAACAGATAGCCTCCGTTGAGAATGGTTGTTCTAGAAACTAGAGAAAGTTGAATTCTTTCAAAAGATAACGTAAGTTCTGGCTCCTAGTCCATTTCCCCGAAATAGTTTCTGCAGATGGAATTTTCACAGGCACCTTGTGAGGTTGGGGATGGCTGTGGTCATGGGGTAAAATGAAAGGACAGATTCTGTTCCTGTAGACAGATTGGATGGCTTGTCTACTTCAGTGTGAACAGGAATCCTACCTGACAGTCCCATGCTGAGGCTGTCCTCCATGCTCTCCTCCCTGTCTGTCTGTCTGGCCTTATCAGAGTATGCAGAACACACAGGCTTCAGGCTGTCACATGTGTGGAGGGGTCTAAGCTAGTTAGCATGATTTTGAAATTCTTTTTGCATTAAAATAAAACAGTTGTGTACTTCTGAGTGCGTGTGTGTACCTTGATGGACTTGTGGAAGTCATATGACAGTGTTGGAAGTCATTTCCTGCCTTCTGCATGGGTCCTTCCTGTGAGTTAAACTCGAGTCATTAGTGTTTGGTGGCAGGTGTCTTTAATGGCAGACCCATCCTGTTGGCTCCTTCATATAGTTTTTGAGACTTCTGTTGATGTGGCCATTGCTTCTTGTCTAGTGTAATCTCTTGTCCCACATTCAAGTGCTAGGCCTTATTGAACTACTTTGTATGTTTCCTTATGAGGTAACTCCATGTGGAAGGCATCCTCATTTTGCTTATGAGAAGTGTGAGGGAGAAAAGGCTCTGATTTTGCCAGTTTGAATGTATGTGTTAGGTTTTAATAACGGAAGTGAAATTTCTGTTAGTTCTATGCTAAGGAATAGCATAGTTTTCCATCTTCGAGCCTACATTTTATGAGATTTTGCACATATGATTGGTTCCCAGTAGACAGAGGGATTATGTCTAAAGGTCTCCGGTTGTTTCAGAGCTGGAAGCATTCTAAAAATCTCAGCCCCAGTACGTAGACTTACAAATAAACTAAGGGTCATGATGGGCAAAGAGCAGACTGTGGCAGAGTTGTTCTCAAATTCAGATAAGAGCCTTTCTGGATGTGGCAAGTAGAGGCTTACTTAAAATCTAGTGTCCCTAAAAGCATTATGTTTAACTGTGATAACAGTTGAACTACAGAAGTTGACCCGTAATTTATTTTCAAATATTTTCATGTTAAGTAGATGCGGATTATTCTGGTGTATGGCACAAAATTCATAGGCTATTTTAAGGAAAAAAATGTGAACCATCTCAAAATTTGAATATTGAAGGGAGTGACCAGATTTCCTCTACAGTTCATGCTGTCTGGCTGAGAAGGTCCAGAAATGAGGAGAAATGGATATAATCTGTCATACTATTACTGGTGCTCTGTGAATGCCTTTTTCCTCTGAAAAACTTGCAGGGTTCATCTGATAAGAGTTTCTGGGTTCAGAAGAACCCTCCAAAGCCAAGCAGCAACATAGCAGTTCTGCTTGTCACCAAAAGGTGGCAACAGTGGTTATTTATTTGATGCCCTTTGGGGCTTGAAAACTTATTTTTTTAACAGTCACGTTTTCAAACTCTAAAGCATTAATTAAGGGACTGGGATACAAGAAAACAATTGCTCATCCTTGATCACATCCTGTTGTCATATCATTTAAGATTTGATTCTCTTCTTTGTAATTCCCAATCATCAAGGCCGTTGGAATAATTTTCTTTTCTCCTGTAATGCTGGGGAAGGCCTGTTCTTGAGAGAGTATAACAACAGGCATGCTTCAAAGGAATGGAAGTCAGTTACAGCTACAAATCTGCTCTCTGAGATCAGTCCCTAGGAAATTTCTGTAGTGCTATTAGATCATCACTTAATTAATTAATAAAATGCAATTCCTGGTCAGAATTGCATCACGGTTTCTATCTAAGACATCTACCCCTTCTCGGACCTTCACAGGCAGTGTGTGCACGATATTCTTGTGGACTTCCCATATTTTTTTTCTTGTTCTTATTTTTACCTTAATAACCAGATGCTCAGGGACACAAACATTCTTAGTCCATTTTTACACATTGGCACGTAAATACATGTGCCCTCACTGCTGTGACCTGCAGACCACCCATCAATTACTGCAGACAAAGGTAGTGACTTTTCAGCATTAGATCTGATACATCAGCACCTTTGGCATTTGGGAATTTGTTACATGTATGGATAACACAAACCAGACTTTGTTTTCTGTAGTGCAGTGCTTTCATTCTATAGAGTGAATTTTTCTTAGTTTGTGGTTAGAATCCAGGATTTTTACACTAAAGCCACGTGTCTATTCATATCTTATCCCTCCCTTTCTCTTTTGGCATTTCATCATATGGATGGGTGTCTGAAACATGAGCATACTCTCTAGTGTTAATCTGAGTCTGAGATGTCTAGTGAATCTACTTGATGACAATTCCTTTTTATTTTTTTTAATCTCACTTTAGGATGCAGAAGCCACTTTGCATGATGGGAAAGTACATCTCTAAATTGAAATGAGTGTTTTATACCTCTCATAGGTAAAAAGAAAACTAGCTTTTCCCCCATAAAGACTGCCTGGGTTTTGTGTCTACAATGAAAGAATTGTATTGGTGTCAGTAATTCTGTTTTAAGCAGATTTCCTCATAGGAGTGAAGATTAGAGTTGTACATATATTTTTCCTGGTGGGTTGGACCCATGTTTGTGGATTGGATTGGAAGCAGGGTGGTGGTAGTGGTGGTGGTGGTGGTGGTGGTGAGGGGGGTGTGGCAGACGGTATCCAGAGCATTGTGCAGTCTGGGCTGTGAGCTGTGAGAAGGTCTTCAAGACAATCTATTTATGTCCACTCCACCCCCACATAAAATGGTAGATACAGAGGGGCCTATGACTTTGGCAAGCTGCATTTAATTTGTGGGTAATGGCTACTGTAAAAGTCATTTTCTGGACCCTTTTATTTTCTGAGTCAGGATTAGAGTCTTGTACCTAAATTTTTATTGTTCACTAATTGGCTTGTTTATTTACTCATTTACTCATCAATTTCTTTTGCAGGACTAGTATTGTTTTGTGTGTGTACTTTTAAGTTAAAAACTTACTAGCATATACTCTCCAGACAAACTTATGAGTTTATCGTGGCAGTTTTGCATTTGTTACACAATGTGTTTTGAGTGAATAATCTCAAGTTCTTACAAGAACCCATTCTCAATAAACATTGGGTAGCTATAACATAACATTAATTATATTGCATCATTGTAAGTGTAGCCCAAACAGTGAATGAAGCCTCCAAATGAAGTGACTAGAGTACTCTAGCACATTCTAGAGCCCGAATTCATGTGTGTTGATTCTTCCTCAGTTGAAGAACGGGAATGTGTGCCTTTGGCATATGTGTACTTGACTGTAGCTAATCTCCATATTAGCTGTGTTGATAGTTGAGACTCGTGAGGGAGGGAATCAGAGCCAATAAGCCCCAGTGCTGTTTAATTTATTAAAAGTAGTGCTGTGCTTATCAGCTGCTTGGTGCCACATTCCCACCTGCTCTTCCTCTAATCTAAAACACCAAACAGGGCAGATGGGGGCAGGGAATGAGGGGGAGTTTGATTCTTCCTTACAGTGTGATCTTTGCAATAATCTTAGATCACAAGCTCCCTGCAGGCAAAAGCCCTTATTGTACTATAGCAATAGCCCAGAATGGCTAGGCTTGTGCCTGGTAGTTTTTGATGCTCCATAAGTCTCAAGTCTCTGACCTGCAGTCTTTAATGGTGTGATGGTTCAAAGTGTACCTATGCACTTTCATTACTGTTTAATAAATGAATTGTGTAAGGTATTCAATTATTTGTTATAAAAGAAGCTTAGTGTTGGATGATTTTTGGCCAATTGTGGGCTGATGTAGTTGCTGGAACATGTTAAGATCAGGCTGATCTGTGGTGTTTAACATGTTAGGTGCTTTGAGTGAATTTTCAGAGTTTGATGCTTTTAGTTGATGGATTGATTGATAAGTAATTCTACTGTAAACTGAAGAGCATTTGTATTTGTTAGATTGAGGATTTATGACAATGTCTCAATTTTTGTGTAACCTGTAAAAAATAAAGACAAGAATCCAAATGAATCTCTGCTTGAGTCACATATAAAACTCTTACTGGTGGTAGCATTGATGATAGCATTTCTGTGTATCCACAGAACTACATGTGTACCCACGTGAATATGCATGAATGGATATTTATGTATTGTGGCTTGAATGAGAATATTTCCCATAGGCTCAGGGATCTGAAAACTTGATCCCCAGTTGGTGGCACTGTTTGGTGAGATGGTGCAGTCTTGCTGGAGGAAGTACTCAGTGGGTAAAGTCTGTGAGAGCTTATAGCCTGGTCCCAGCTCTGGTTTGCTTTCTCTGCTTTGTGTTTGCAGGTAAAAAAAATGAACTCTTCAATTTCCTGCTCCAGACACCATGCCTGACATCACCATGATATAGTTTTTCCCTCTGTAAACATAAGCCTAAATAAGATCTTCCTTCTATAAGTTGCTGTGCTCGTGGTGTTTTA
Source organism: Bramus lutescens (assembly GCA_001685075.1). Lineage (NCBI taxonomy): Eukaryota > Metazoa > Chordata > Mammalia > Rodentia > Cricetidae > Bramus > Bramus lutescens. Next base: position 74,371 of record LOEQ01007459.1, on the reverse strand, counting down.
TCATAGTGACAGATACATAACTAATGCATATACATGTGTACATGATATATGCCCCTCTCTGCATGAGTGTGTGGGGGGGCGGTGTCTGATAGTGCTGAGTCACTGGTTCTGATGTCCCTCAGTATGGAGCTTGGGAGAAATCCTAGTTACCCTTTGATTTCATGACTCCAGCACAGTCTGTTGAATAATGGAGTATGCTAGGTGCTATGCTGTGTGCTTTACATATATTAGTTCCTTTTAACTTTGCATCATTTCCATTGTAATGGAAAAACCGGGGCACAGAGAGTTTAAGTAAACAGCCTGGAGTCACACAGCTTTTAAGAGCTCTGATAGAGACCCAACTAGCCTAGATTCAAAATTGATGTTCTCTATCCCAACATTATACTGTTATTGCTCAAACAAATCCTCCACAGGTCCAGTTGCAACTGAGGGTGTTGAGAAATTGATTCCTCTTTTAGAATGCAGAACAGTTCTTTCGAGGACACCTGTCCTTCCTGGTTCACTCTTGTCCTCCCTGGTGTGTCCTTCCTTCCCTAGTCTGTGCCAAGCATGCAGCAAGCGCCTTACGCCTGCGCCTGCGCCTGCGTGTCTCCAAGGGCCTCAGCAAGAATAATTAAATTTTACCTCCTGGCTGCTTTTCTCACAGGAACCCACCGACATGGAATTTGATGGACCAGACTCTGCCTGGCATTGCCTGTGCTCATTCTGTTTCAGCTGAGCCCTCCCCTCCAGTCCCAGCCCCCTTCACCATACATGCTTTCATACCCTAGTCCTTATCGATTTGTGATTTGTTCCTTAAGGCCCAACCCATTGTACTCTCCTTCCTGAGAGCCCTTATAATGTCACCAAATAATTTTGACAAATGCCTGTGAAGCTGAAATATCTAAATTTGAAGTCTTTTTCCTCTGTTCCCATTCCTAGCAAAGAAGTCCCATTTCTATTCACTGTGAGTAGAGAGGACACTGTCATTTTTCAAATAGAATATTCCTTCTTCTTGATGTGCTCCATCAGTGGGATGGCAAGATGATTCTCTTGGCATTTTGTAGGTTTTCGATAGGTATTGTCGTTGATGGAACTCAGTGTTCCTCTCTTCCTAAGCATGGCTTGTTTGTGTGTTCATGCAGTGAAGGTTGCAGCCATGGCACTTCAGGAGTTCAGTCAACACTGCCTGTTTGAATGATGAGGAATCTGCACACTAAATGTGAAAGGTCCCTTACATTGTTTTGAAAGAATAGTGTGTTGTGACTGGCCAGTTACATCTTTGTGGCTTGGAACACCAAAATATCCCAGCATTGTTCCCTGGAGTTTATGGGTATGTAAAAGACATCCATGGACAAACAGTTCTGGTAACTACTCCTTGAAGTGTATATGTGTATGCGTGTGTGTTGGCAATAAATAATTAAAAGGTGTTAAATATTAATAATTAATAATTCATCTGGGTGACAGATGAAGCCAAATTCAAATATGGCTAAGCAGTGAGGGAAGGTGAAAAAGAAAAATCCAAATTTGTCCAGATTCTTCATCACCCAATAATATTTACCTTGTCCCACTGTTAAGTGTCAGGGTTCTCACACAGTTAAATGTCAGTGCTGGGTGTCCGTACCTGGGCCAGTCCTGCCTGAGCTGGATGGGCTGCTCCCTGCATTTCTGGCCAGGATGTAGGAGGCCAAGGCAGTGAGGTAGGTCAGCCAATACCCATCTCAGAATAACACATCCAAGCAGGGTTCAAGCTGCTGTGCCTCACACCAGCAATCATTGAGCAGGTGAGGTTGGTAGCAAGGCTGCTCACTGCCTAGAGAAAGATCCTCATGAACTCTGCATTCCTAGAACTGACCTTGAGCCATCTTGACTGGGCACAGTCTGAGCTGAACCTAAGCCACTGTCATGGTTCTGAATAGTATTTTAGACATATTTCATTGTCTTTTCCCTTCAGGCCCTCTTAGAGCTTTTGCTACCCTCTGTGGTTGTCTACAAGATTTTATTATATGTAGCATTTTTCAAAGATCACTTTCCAATGACTGCCTTCTCTCATCATGTTTCATGTTACTTGCGTGCAGAGCTGCGGTCTTCAATCTGTGGGTTGCAACACCTTTAGGGGTGGAATGACCCTTTCACAGTAGTCACATATCAGATATCCCGAATAGCAGATATTTCCATTATGGGTCATAACAGTAGCAAAATTACAATTATGAAGTAACAATGAAATAATTTTAGGTTTGTGGGACCACCATAACATAAGGCAGATTGAGAACCACTGATATAGAGGAACAGCAGCTGAGGAATTCTATATTACAGTAATGTAGAATTACTATTAGACTTTTGAAGATGACCCCCAAAGCTATTCTTGTTCTTTAAGATACTATTTATACCAACTATATCTATACCTTTGTAAAAGTCATCCCTCCATCCTTTTATGAGACATATAGCCATTCCCTCTGTAGACCCGTCTAAACTAGAACTCGGAGATCCACCTATCTCTGCCTTAGAAGTGCTAGGAATAATGTCATGTGCCACCACACCCAGCTTCTTTTGTTTTTGCTTATTTTTTATTTTTGAGACAAAGTCTTAGTGTAGCCCAAGCTGACCGTGAACTTGGTGTATAGCAGAGAATGACCTTGAACCCCCTTTTGATCCTCCTGTTTCTGGAGTAGGGGCACAAATGCAGTGCTGGGGAGGAAAGCCTAGAGCTTCTTGCATGCTATACCAGCATTTAGTAACTGAGATACATACCTGAGCTCACCTGATTTGCTTATCCTTTAATGGCTTTTACACATCGCTCTGCTTGTTAGCATAATAGTACTTGGTGAGCATATGTGTACAAATGAGAAGTTTGAAAGAGGTGATAAGTTTGCTGAGAGTGACAGGTTGCCAATGGCAACCACACAAATCCCCATCTCTCTGCTTGCTACAGAACAGCATCTTCAACAGGTGAACTATTGGCTAGAAACTTGGGTGTGAATACTTTTTTAATGACCATATGGAAGGTGTTAGATTTTTTTCTTTCTTTTTTAATGGTTTGATAAAATTATTTCCTGCAGGATTTAGACCAGTTTCTAAGCATGAGCCATGTATCACTGTAGGGTAGCTTCTAGAGCATGCGGTCAGAACGGAGTGGTATGAAAGCTAAAAGCTTGGCAGATTAGGTTTCTGGGAGTTCTGTTGGTTCTGATGAAGAACATGACACAGCAGTGACTGGTAAACACTGGTTTGTAAATGAAGAACTTTTTAAACATTTTGGATTCTGGACAGAATTGCTCAGAAGTTTAATTTGAGAACAATGTGCTTAGGTCCAAAATGCATACTTATTAAAAGAAAGCCTGGGTATAGTCAGTTCTTGTTTTCCATGGTAGCTGTCTTCTGTAAAGTTACCATGAATCCTGAAGCCAACATTCAGCTTCTAATGGAAATACAGGACTAGGTTCCTGTAGACCTCGGGTACCGTTTTTTATCCGCTAATCCATCATAATCTTATGGTTTTTGTGTTTGGGTTTAAAGGCCCCTTATTTATACCTACATACTTACCTACTGTCTTAGTGTTCTATTGCTGTGAAAAGACATGGTTACCATGGCAACTCTTATAAAAAAAAAAGCATTTAATTGGGACTGGCTTATAGTTCAGAGGTTTAGGCCATTGTCAGCACAGCAGGAAATGTGGCAGCACTCAGGCAGACATGATGGTAGAGAGATGTCTAAGAGTTCTCCATCTGGGGTCACAGGCAGAATAAAAAGAGAGACACTAGGTCTGGGTTGGGCTTCTGATTCACTGACACACTTCCTCCATCAAGGCCATTCCTCCTAACCCTTTCAAATGCTGCTACTCCCTGGTAACCAAGCATTCAAATATATGAGTCTAAGGGGCTATTCTTTTTTTTAAGATTTATTTATTTATTATGTACACAACATTCCTTCCATGTATGCTTGCATGTCAGAACAGGGCACCAGATCTCACCATAGATGGCTGCGAGCCACCATGCGGTTGCTGGGAATTGAACTCAGGATCTCTGGAAGAGCAGCAGTCAGTGCTCTTAACCTCTGATCCATCTCTCCAGCCCCCTCTAAGGGGCTATTCGTATTCATATCACCACATTCCATTCAAGGCTCTCATAGGCTTGTAGCCATATCATAATGCAAATGTATTCATCCAACTTCAGAAGTCCACATAGTAACATTCTCAGCACTGTGTAAAAGTCAGAGTTCAAAGTCTCTGAGACTCATGGAAATCTCTTAATGTAACACCCTGGAAAATCAAAACTAAAAAGCAGATCCTATACTTCCAAAATACAATGACACAGAATCTACACTACCATTTCAAATTGGAGAAAAGGGAGCATAGCAGGGAAATACTGGATCGATCCAAGAATGAAACCCAGCAAACACAAAATTCAACATCTATACACCTACCTACATGTCAGAGCAGGTCTAGAAATTACTATATATCCTGCAATCTTCCTACCTCAGTCTGTTTTACTAAGATTATTATAGATGTTTGAGTATATA